>CABHPR010127400.1:0-40627 GCA_902168415.1 Peromyscus melanophrys
CAGGCATGAATTTGTAGAAAAAATAGTGCATAAAGAATCTGATATGTGGCTTAATTTTAGCATTTGGTTATTTTACAAATGTTAGATTTTAAACAGAAGTTTCCCTACTAAGCAAATTCAGGAGGCCATAGTTCACATTGAAAGCTAGAAATTCATGTTATAACATTATTATCAATGCTGCTGATTAAATAAAGGTGGGAAAATGGAGCACAGGGCAAATATTTGAACAATATAATGTATGTTAAATGATATCACAGTTAACAGGGAAACATAATGGCTATGAATTTAACAAGTAAATATTTAACTTTATAAATCAGTATTCAAGTTAGTTCATATAACTTAAACATAGACTCAAAATGTACGTCTTTATCAAATCATCATAAATAACATTTAAAGAATTTTTATATTAAATGTAATCAAGAAAGCATGTTGTGTAATAACTGAAAAAAATCACTGGTAAATAATGAGTTGAGGATTATGATCAAGTGGCAAAATAAATGCCCCCGATACCTCTATCGAACCAGAGGTCCCTCCCCTTAGAAATTCAATGAACACACAGAGTTTAAAATATTGTTCTGAAAATGAAGAACATTTATATTCTTACCTTATCGTGTCTTTTTTGCCAGCTCTCTTCCCGTTTTACCATTAATTCAATACAATGAGAAAGTGTGGCAAGGATTCCAGCAGTAGTTGCTTTGAAAGTTATTGCTTCCCCTTTAAAGTCTATACCATTAATTCCTTTTGGTGTTACATGTGGAAATACTGAAAAAGAAAGTTACTCACTGAAAATCATTCAAATGAAATGATTTCACCACATTTAAGATTAGCAAGTATTTATAAAATTAGCAAATCAGAGCAAGGTTTTGGATTGTACACTCTCTGTAGATCATCACCGAAAAACCCTACTGTGCTGTGAGCAAAGCTTTGAGGCATTTTCTAGATTTTATTTCCTGAACTCACTTGCTACACTGTACTCACTAAGTCCAGTAGGAGGAGAAGCAATACTCACAATTGTGACATGTTTGAGCTTAGAGGGACTTAATTAGGTAGAGATACCTTACATTTTTAGAAAAATCTTCAATTTTAAAACTATACCAAAATGAACTGTAGAATTTAACAAAACAATATAAAATTTAAAATATTTAAGTCCAGGACCAATTCACATATTAAATCACTTTTATGTTTACCTTTACAATTTTAATTCATGGTTAGCCATTGTATTAAATAACAGATCTTAAATAATCCTAAGATACAAACAAGGAAATATCTTATTTTATAGCCAATATGTAGTCATCTAGCTAGGACATTTACAAGGAAATAATGACCCCCTGACTTAAAAGACTTGTTTGTAGTTATGACACTAAGGGTAAAGAACAAAATTATAGAATATTCAATCAAGATTTAAAATTGTTATTCTTGAAGACATTGTAAAAAGATAAGCTACAAAAAGATAAAATGAATGGTGTATATTAATCATGGACTTTTATCCACAACGTATCAAGGAACCTAAAAATACAGTAAACTGAGTAAATAAACAATTAAAAGACCCAAAATAACTCACAAAGACTAGGGGCTAAGAATGGAATGTAGCTCCATGAACAAAGTTCTGGGTTTGATGCCCCAACCCTGGGGGAGGGGGAGAAGAGGATAGAGGAAAGAACAAGAGATGTGAATACATTTCAACAAAGAAGTAAGAGATTAAATGTGAGCACATAAGAAGATGCTTACTTCCCAGAGAAATGCAAATTAAAACCACAAGAGGTACCTTGCACAGTTTAAGAGTTAAAAATACATCTACCATATAATTTTGAGATTCTATGCACAGGCACTTAACCCTAAGAAATAAAACATATTGGCCGGGCAGTGGTGGCACATGCCTTTAATCCCAGCCCTCTGGAGGCAGAGGCAGGTGGATCTTTGTGAGTTCAAGGCCTGCCCGGTCTACAGAGTGAGTTCCAGGATAGGCTCCAAAGCTACACAGAGAAACCCTGTTCCAAAAAAACAAAAAACAAAACCAAAAAGAAATGAAATATATGCCCATAAAGGCCTCTGTATGAATGTTCACAGTAGCTTTCTTTATAATATCCCCAAACATAAACAACACAATTGTCCATCAATGGATAAGCAAATTACAGTGTATCTATACAATGGAACATCACTTAGCAATAAGAAGAAATCAACTCCTGACACAGTCATATATCAGCCAGGAATCTTAAATTACATAAGCAAAGCAAAAGAGTATAGGAGTCCACTTAAATACTGGAAAATACAACCATATTCATTTATTTTGGCTCTGCTGGATATCATTTGGGGCTTTGTGTAGGCAAGGCAAGTTCTCTGTTACTGAGCTTTACCTCCAGTCATATATAGGTTTTTTTTTTTTAAAACATGGCTTTATTGAGATAAACTCCCCACAAAATTCACTCATAAAATTCAGTTGTTTTCAGTATGTTCAGAGTTGTGTAATCATCATCAGCACAATCAAATTCTCTTACAACTATAAGTCTACTAGAAATTGTTTCCCATTTTCCTCAAGTCCTTGGTTCTGAGCAATTACTTACCAATTTTCTGCCTCTACAACATATCTTATATGTTATATGAAATGTAACTATAAACATAAAGCAGTGTTGTGATAAAGTTCTACTTCACATATTTTCAAGATTTATCCATGTGCTGGACATAGTGTCTCATGCCTATAATTCTAGCATTCAGGGGCTAAAATGGCAGTATCACTGAGTTCAAGGCCAGTTTGGGCTACAAAGCTAAATGCTGTGTCTCTCAAAAAAACAAAAGCAAGAGGCATGCTGGGTGTGGAGGTACACACCACACACACACACACACACACACACACACACACACACACACACACACACACGCACACATACAATTTTCAGATTGTTCATAGCATGCACAAATATAACTGATATTTTATATACTTGTCTTACAAACTTGCTCAGTCATTTATAGTTCTAATAGTTCTTAGTGGATTTTTCTTTAAAAATGTTTCTGTTTGCAATGTGGAGCTTAAATCCAGGGCCTTGTGCATAGTAGACAAGTACTCTGAGCCCCTGAGCTATACTCACAAACAAAATTTTCTTTGTACAGATCACACAAAAATTCCTGTTTGTAGATGTAATAGGATCCACAAACAGACTCAAATTTGGACAACTTGTTTTCTTTCTTTTTTAATTTTTTTTTAAAAATAAATTTCTATTCATTTTACATACCAACCACAGATCCCCCTCTCCTCCCTCCTCCCGCCCCCCAGCCGTACCCCACAATCCACCTCCTTTAAGGCAAGGTCTCCCATAGGGAGTCAGCAGAGCCTGGTACATTCAGTTGAGGCAGGTCTAAGCCCCTCCACCCTGTATCAAGGCTGCAAAAGGTGTCCCAACATAGGCACTGGGCTCCAAAAAGCCCACTCATGTACCAGGGATGGATCCCAATCCCACTGCCTGGGGGCTCCCCAGACAGTTCAAGCTAAATGACTGTCTCGTCTATCCAGAGGGCCTAGTCCAGCTAGGGGGCTCCACAGCTATTGGTCCACAGTTCATGCGTTTCCACTAGCTTGGCTGGCCATACATTTTCCCATTATGATCTCAATGTCCCTTGCTCATAGAATCCCTCCTCTCTCTCATCGATTGGATTCCTGGAGCTCGGCCTGTCAGCAGGCCGTGGATCTCTGCATCTGCTTCCATCAGTCACTGGGTGAGGGCTCTATGATGACAGTTAGGGTATTCAGCCATCTGATCACCAGAGTAGGCCAGTTCAGGTACCCTCTCGACTACTGCCAGTAGTCTAAGGTGGGGTTATCCTTGTGGGTTCCTGGGAACTTCCCTAGCACTCTGTTTCTCCCTATTCCCATGATGTCTTCATTAATCATAGTATCTCTTTTCTTGCTCTCTCACTCTGTCCCTGTTCCAGCTCAAACCTCCTGTTCC
This sequence comes from Peromyscus melanophrys, assembly GCA_902168415.1. Taxonomy (NCBI): domain Eukaryota; kingdom Metazoa; phylum Chordata; class Mammalia; order Rodentia; family Cricetidae; genus Peromyscus; species Peromyscus melanophrys. The sequence continues at coordinate 3,942 of CABHPR010127400.1, forward strand.
CCTATGTTCTCATCCCCCATCCCTTGCCTTCCATTACCTCCCCTCACCCCCAGTTTGCTCATGTAGATCTCATCTATTTCTCCATCACTGGGAGATCCATGCAATCTTCCTAGGGTCCTCCTTACTAGCTAGCATCCCTGGAGCTGTGGGCTGCAGTCTGGTTATCCTTTGCTAAACATTTAGTATCCACTTATGAGTGAGTACATACCATGTCTGTCCTTCTGAGTCTGGGTTACCTCACTTAGGATGATATTTTCTAGTTCTATACATTTGCCTGCAAATTTCATGATGTCATTGTTTTTCTCTGCTGAGTAATACTCCATTGTGTACATGTGTCACATTTTCTTTATCCACTCTTCAGTTGAGGGGCATCTAGGTTGTTTCCAGGTTCTGGCTATTAAGAATGATGCTGTTATGAACATAACTGAGCATGTGTGCTTGTGGTATGATTGAGCATCCCTTGGATATATGCCCAAGAGTGGTATAGCTGGGTCTTGAGGAAGATTGATTCCCAATTTTCTGAGAAATGGCCATACTGATTTCCAAAGTGGCTGTACAAGTTTGCATTCCCACCAACAGTGTAGGAGTGTTCCCCTTGCTCCACAACCTCTCCAACATAAGCTGTCTTCAGTGCTTTTGGTCTTAGCCATTCTGACAAGTGTAAGATGGTATCTCAGAGTCATTTTGATTTGCATTTCCCTGATGACTAAGGATGTTGAGCAATTCCTTAAATGTCTTTCAGCCATTTGAGATTCTTTTGTTGAGAATTCTGTTTAGCTCTGTAGCCCATTTTTTAATTGGATTGTTCAGCATTTTGATATCTAGTTTCTTGAGTTCTTTTCCCAGCCTTTTACTCTCAGGTAGTGGTCTGTCTTTGAAGTTGAGGTGTGTTTCTTGTATGTAGCAGAAGGATGGATCCTGTTTTCGTATCCATTCTGTCAGCCTGTGTCTTTTTATAGGCAAATTGAGACCATTGATATTAATGGATATTAATGACCAGTGATTGTTAATTCCTGTTTTTTTTTTTTTTTTGGTAGTGTTGTGTGTTTCTCTTCTTTGGTATTTGTTGGTGTGGGATTATCTATTGCCTGTGTTTTCATGGGTGTATCTAACATCCTTAGGTTGGATTTTTCCTTCTAGTGCTTTTTGTAGAGATGGATTTGTGGATAGATATTGTTTAAATCTGGTTTTATCATGGAATATTTTGTTTACTCCATGTATGGCGATTGAGAGTTTTGCTGGATATAATAGTCTGGGTTGGCATCTGTGGTCTCTTAGTGTCTGCATAACATCTGTCCAGGACCTTCTGGCTTTCAGAGTCTCCACTGAGAAGTCAGGTGTTATTCTGATGGGTCTGCCTTTATACGTTACTTGGCCTTTTTCCTTTGCAGCTCTTAATATTTTTTCTTTATTCTGTATGTTTAGTGGTTTGATTATTATGTGGCAAGGGGACTTTGGGGGGGGGGTCTAGTCTATTTGGTCTTCTGTAAGCTTCTTGTATCTTCATAGGCATTTCCTTCTTTAGGTTGGGAAAGTTTTCTTCTATGATTTTGTTGAATATATTTTCTGTGACTTTGAGTTCGTATTCTTCTCCTTCTTCTATCCCTCTTATTTTTAGATTTGGTCTTTTCATGGTGTCCCAAATTTCCTGGACGTTTTGTGTTATGACTTTATTGGCTTTAGTGTTTTCTTTGACTGATGAATCTATTTCCTCTACTGTATCTTCAATGCCAGAGATTCTCTCTTCCATCTCTTGCATTCTGTTGGTTATGCTTGCATCTGTAGTTCCTGTTCATTTACTCAGATTTCCCATTTCCAGTATTCCCACAGTTTGTGTCTTCTTTATGGCCTCTATTTCAGTTTTCAAATCTTAGACTGTTTCATTCACCTGTTTAATTGCTTTTTCTTGGCTTTCTTTAAGGGATTTATTGATTTCTTCTAGTTTCTTTGTTTGTCTTTTCTTCTAATTCTTTAAGGGAAATTTTCATTTCCTCTTTAAAGGTCTCTCTCATCTTCTTAAAGTCATTTTTAAGGTTGATTTCTTCTGCTTCTTCTGCTTTGGGATGTTCAGGTCTTACTGATGTTGCACCACTAGGTTCTGATGGCGCCATATTAGTTTTTATGTTGTTGACTTTATTTTTGCACTGGCGTCTACCCATCTCTTCTTCCACTCCATGTAAGTGGTGTCTGTGTCTGAGGGAGCCTCTTTTGGTCCGATTGATGTTCTTGGTCTAATGGGAGCTCTTGGTCTAATCCGGGCTCTTGGTTCAATCGGTGCTGGTGGATTCTGTGTCTCAGGGAGCAAATTTTAGTCCAATGGGCATCAGTGGGCTCTGTCTCAGGGAGCAGCTATTTCTAATTGGTGCAGGGTGAGACCTGCTTTCTTGGCGACAGAGCAGGGGAAGAGGCAGCTGGCGGGTCCTTGGGACCCAGGGGCTAGGGACCTGGTCTGCCCAGTCCAGAGATGGGGCCTTACCTATCCCCAATCGGTGCTGGGTAGGCTTATGACTCTGGTGGTCACTGGTGTCACAGGGGGCTGTTTTCTTGGTGAGGGGTCGGGGGAAAACGCAGCTGGCTGGTCCCTGGGACTCCAATGGCTTGGGCGTAAGGACACAGAATGTGCCCCTGGTGCCTAGGGACTAGGGAACTGGTATGCCCAGTCCAGAGATGGGGCCTTACCTGTCCCTAATCGGTGCAGGGTAGGCTTATGACTCCTGACTTCTGTTTTCTTTTGAAGACATTAATTATAACTTCCTGCTTTGTCTTAGTTTCTTTATCTAGTTTGTGTGTGCTAGTCACTGTCTTTTAGGTAGGAGCCTTTCTTAAAATGTATAGAGACCTGATCTATATCTATAAATGTATAAGTGGTCTTCACACTTATGGGTTAGACACTAAAGGAGCTAGCAAGCCTTTCAACTAGTGGATTTGAAGGGTGATCTGGTGGAGTCAGCTTTCTGATGGTGGTATCTGCACAGCTCTCCTTACAGGTGTTTTCTCTATGGCTATTCAGTTCTCTAAGAGCTGTCTTCTGATTTATGTCAAGAAGTTATGTCTGTTAGATGGTGTTTGGGAACAGGATACGAGAAAGAGGTTGCATCTTTCAGTATGTAAACTTACCAAGCAAATAGCTTAGTATTAGAGTCCCTGGACAATGACACAGTCAGAGCTCAATAATCACTACATATAATTCTATTTAATTTGTATGTGTATATATATATGTTTGTGTGTGTAATGTATACAGATACACATGTATGAGTGCATGTGTAGGCCAGAGTTCAATGTTGGCTGTCTTAGTCGCTTTCTACTTTATTTTTTTAAGACAAGGTCTCTCATTGATCCTAGAGCTCACTGACTTGGCTGAACTGAGTAAACAACATGCCACAGAGAACCTTCTCTGTCTGCCTCCCCAGTCCTGGAATTACAGGTACAAATTGCTGTGCCTTGCTCTTTTAGATGGGTGCTGAGGATCAAACAGATCCTCATGCTTATGCAGTAAGGACTTTACTGAGGGAGCCTTGCTGAATATTTTTATGACACAAGCTAAAGTCATCTGAGAGGCAGGAACTTCAATCAAGAAATTAATGCCTCCAAACGCAGACCTGTAAGACATTTTCCTAATTAGCAGTCAATGGGGCTCAACCCATTGTAGGTGCCATCTATGGGTTGCTGGTGGTACTGGGTTCTACAAAAAAGCAGGCTGGATGTTGGAGGGATGGCTGAGTAGTTAAGAGCACTGACTGTTCTTCTAGGGATCCAGGTTCAACCCAGCATCCACATGGCAGCTCACAACTCCAGTTTCAGAGGATTCAATACCCTCACATAGACATACAAGAAGGCAAAAATACCAATGAATCAAAAAAAAAAAAAAAAAAAAAAAAGAGAAAAAGAAAAAAAAAGCAAGCAAGCAAGCAAGCAGCTGGAGCAAGCCAGTAAGCACCACCTCTCCTTGACTTCTGCACCAGGTTCCTGCTCCATTTGAGTTCCTTTCCTGACTTCATTCAATGATGAACAGTGGAGGTATTAAGCAAAATAAGCCCTTTCCTTCCCAACTTGTGTTTTGGTCTTGATGTTTCATGGCAGCAATAAAAACCCTAACTAAGACAGGAGCCATTTTGCCAGCTCTATTAATTACTTTCTTGATAGCACAATACAATTATCTTTGGCTGTATTTGTTAATACAGTATTCTCAAATCAAGGAATTTCCACTTCAGTATCTAAAGAAAATAACCTTTTTTGGGAAAGCATATGACATAGCTGAGCATATGTAGGATGAATGATTAGGCTCACAGTTTTAAAACTTCTAATAAGGCACCTTTTGTATTACAGCATATTATTCACTATGACATTAAAATCTAAGCCAAAGAAACTTTTCAAAAAATTCTTCAATATTATAGAGACGCTGAATGACTTGATAGGCTTCAAGATTCTAGCTTTAAATTACAAGGACAACTTTTATAGTAAGTTATAACATTAAATTGGACTTTTACACAAGGAAGGGGAAGTATGTTATAAGGAAGGAGCTACAATGAAATAAAAACTGAGAAAGAAAGAAGGGAAAGATGAGAAGAGAGAAGCAATAAACTTTAGCATTAATAATGGGATAGTCTAGTATAACCTATAAAACAGAAAATTACTTCCGTGCATAAAACAGCTTAAAAAACAACTGGAAAATATGCTACTGATAGATTTTACTTTATATTCACTTAGAAAAAATAAATACTTAATACTAGCAACTAACTAGCAATACTAATGAAGTGAGGTTAATATTTAGAATTTAGAATGAGCCTTTGTTAGACATCAAGTCATTATTACATGATATCAAGATGTATTTTACTTACATGGCTTTTCTTCAAAGATATTTTAACTTTGGATTCTAAGAGTTCCATTGCTTTTAAAAATTACTCAGGAATTTTTCTTTGACACACAGCTACTACATAATCTCACAAAATACACTCCATCCAATCACAGGAGAAAAGGTATCACTTACATTTTTCCTTGTTACCATTGGTATTGTGCAAGAAGTCTCCATCCGAACGAGTTGTAGGGAAGTCATCTTCATCGTCTTCTACCACTAAATAAAAACATTTACGGGTATTACAATGAAAACTAGCTTACTCTTATGTTCAACTGAACACAAGCTCTTATTCATCTTTTGTGTTTTTACTGGTTATCAAGATAAGCTTAATAACAAAGGGTGTCACTGTGGATGTTGACTCTGAGGTCTCATATATGCTCAAGATACTGCCCGGTGTCTCAGACCACTTCCTATTGCCTGCACGATGTAGGACTCTCAGCTCCTTCTCCCGCACCATGTCTGCCTGCAAGCTGCCGTGTCCCAACATGATGATAATGGACTGAACCTCTGAACTGTAAGCCACCCCATTAAATGTTTTCCTTTATAAGAGTTGTCATGGTCATGGTTTCTCTTCACAGCAATAGAAACCCTAACTAAGGTAGTCTTCCTAACTCGTCTACCTTCACTAAGGTCATCTTATGACTCTTTAATAATCCTAGAATGGTCTGGCAAGGTAAAAGCACTTGCCATCAGGCCTGACAAACAGAGTTCAATCCTAAGAATGGAAGTCGATAACCAACTCCCTCAAGCTGTTCTCTGACCTCAACACAGGCACTATGGTACATGCATACCCACATACCTACCTACTTTTATACAGAGATAACAAAAAAAAAAAAAATTGAAGAGGCTAGAAAAACTGACAGCTGTAAAGTGAGAGATACCTTCTCTAGCCTCTGAGAATTCTCCAATCTATTTCTGTATATACAGGGAAAATAATACTTGTAGATGTGATGTCAATTTTCATTTATTCCAATGTGTATGTGTGCCTGGATATCCCTTTTAATTTCTCCAATGAGAAAAAAATCCTAAAGTTTGTAGGTTTTACATTTGTTTTACACAAGTATATATGTTACCAAATAAAGGAAATCTGGTACTATCTCTTTACATTAATTTACCTTGCATCTTTGTTCTCACAGAACAGTCATTTATGCAAGCTACGGACGTCACAATGTGACTACTCTTAAATTAGTTCTCTGGCAAATGTTACAATGATGACCTTCAAGTACCTTTTGTTTTAAGCTCATTATTTCATTGGACAGGGTCTTTTGACATCTCCCTACATTTAAAAAAAATCCTATCAATGGAAAATTAACAGTTTATTAGCTATTCCCCTACCTAACACTTCCTACAACAGATATTTTGTTACATTTGTTCTAGACGTTATCTAGTCTCATGATTTGAAGGATGGTTTTTCTTGGAAAATTCAAATTGTCTCTATATTTTCCCTTTTTGCTGGCCTTTCCCTATAGCCTTCAGAAGGCTTGTTTACAATAAGCTACTCTCTATTTCTATTAGAAAAATTATCTAGACTCATCTGAGAAACAAAGAATATAATTTTATATTCTCCCTCTCTCCTTCCCAATGCTCTGATTCAGTAGAACAAGGGCACAGGGTATTGTAGAGATTAGGACGTAGCCTTTTAAGTTACTCCAGACTATATATCACAGTGATTTTCAGGCAGTACCTTGCTCTGGATGACTGTATTTTGCAAAGCGGCATTTTGCTCCATTTTGAGTGCAAATGCAGAATAATTTTGCATCTCAACTAGATATCACCATTTGTCCCACACAACAATGAGAAATAAATGGGTAAAAACTTATAATTACAAGTAAAAAGGTCCTACCTACAAATATATCAAAAGCAGACTGGGATCAGATGGTACACACAGAAAAACCAGGCCCATGAACTTAACATACAAGCACACTAGACCAATGAAAGGTGCCACAACTTCATCTGGAAGCCATAAAAAAGAAAGCTAATAATATGATGATGATAATGATAACCCAATTATCTGACCCCGATACATGGCTTAAAGGACCAACAGGCAGAGAATTCCCAAGTGTCTCAGAGACTTCTATTCAGCACAGTTCCTCCAATAAAGGACAGCAACCTACTCAAACTCTTTGTCTTTGTCCAGACCAAACCACCTGGAACTGGTCCTTTAATTCAATCTTGCAGCTGTCCAAATATTGCAATTCTACAGCCCAGCCCTATAGCTTAGCTCTGAGGGCTTTCAGTAGTTCTCCAACTGGGTTCCTTAGTATCGGATCTACTTACAGTGATTTTCTTTGCATTCATAACAGGTCTCTGCCTTTACCTTTAGTAAGTCACCTTTGAATTCAGAGGCATTCTATGCTTTCTGTAGCTATTCTATAACCTATATGCATAAATATATACACAGACACACATACAGACATATATGTTGGGTCTGTGATATGAGAAAATATTAGCAATTAAGATTGGAATAAAGCTTGTGATTGCTAATGGCCAGTGTTGGAGCATGGTCCATGAAAAGAGTTGTGTGAGGAGAATTCTGAGTGCCTCTGAGAACACTCCAAGACAACAAGACAAAAGTCATGTGACTTCAGTTTCTTCAAATCACAGAATCGGTCTTGGAATGTTTTCGTGCCCCTCCCAGGTATATCAGATAGAAGAGAGTTGACTTCAGATGACTCATTATTGATGCTGATGTTATTCAATTACATGTTTAACTATCCTTTATACATGCCTCAATAGAGAAATTGATGTATTTGCCACATGTGGCTTGTCCTTGTGATTGTCTACAGCTTGAACTCATGAGAACATTACTCAGGTGACCTTTCACTCCCAGAGTATAAACTGTCTGAGGCTCTGAATGAAGTGGGCTATTACAGGAGACTTTAGTCTGTCTCATTTGTCAGCTTCATTCTTCCAGGTCCCACCATTTCTATAGTGGTGTTAGGCAGCTCTCAAGGAAATCAGATGAATTAGAAGTAATGTGGCTTCTGAATTTGAATGATGACATTGTGGAAAGATAGAATGTGTCCATTTGTTTCTGATATATTGGGTTCATGGCAGTATGATGAATTGGTTTTTTTTTCTTAAGATCACCTATATGATTCAAATAATCATTGAGCAACCTTTTCAGTACTCAAATATTTCTTAGATACCAGTGAATTAAATATTTTCTCCAGCTACTACCATTTCATTGTTGAAGTCTGTTGCCAGTACCTCACAATGTGACTGTTTGGGGCAATTAAGTAAATATGAGGTCATCAGAGGCTCTCTGGAAACACTCATGTGCAGAGATGATAAGAGAGCAAGAAGACAGTGCTTATGTGCCAGCAACAGTCCCTGAACGGGACTTGAACTCATCACTCTTGGGAGTAGTCAACACTGCCAACACTTTGCTTTCACAACTGTGAGAAAATGAAACTTATTAAGCCATTCAACCTTCGATACTTTGAACTTTGATAGCTTTTGGAATAGTTAACACATATGTACATGGTAAGTCTACTATAAAATTATAACAGATAGTATCAAATACCTAAAGGACTTCATGATAAACACTGTAAGTAATACAATAACTAATCATGATGACGGACTCTCAGATCACTAGAGTGACTTACATCAGGGTTTCTATCCTTAGTCTTCTACCACTCTAATTAACACTGCAATCATCTGCAAGCAATGTTTTAAAAGTTTAATCTCAACATATATTCTTGCTTAAATAGTAACTTTTCAAATTTGCTGTGGATGTCGCTCTGTATAAATAAAATGCTGATTGGCCAGTAGCCAGGCAGGAAGTATAGGCAGGACAAGCAGAGAAGAGAATTCTGGGAACAGGAAGGCTGAGAGGAGACGCTGCCAGCCGCCGCCATGAGTACTAACATGTAAAATACTGGTAAGCCACGAGCCATGTGGCAAGGTATAGATGTATAGAAATGGGTTAATTTACGATGTAAGAACTAGATAGCAAGAAGCCTGAGCCATTAGGCCAAGCAGTTTAAATAATATAAGAGTCTGTGTGCTTATTTTATAAGTGGGCTATGGGACTGCCAGGGCTTGGTGGGAGCTGGAGAGAAACTCCCCAGCTACACAAATTTCTGATGGGAAATTGATTTTAGATTAAATTCCAATGGTTCTTAAAAATTTAATATTCTCCACCTAATCGCTTACTAGCACCAAAAAGGGATTTTCAACCTTTTTTTAAAGCCTAATTACACACACCCAATGGAAACAACAGTTGCTCTTGCTAACAATGACCTCTTATCTCCTGAATAAGATCTTTTAGGCACTTGAAAGCACTTTTCAGGGTCTGTGATACAGTCTATGTGCATGCACCTATGTGTGTGCTGTCTTCTACTGATAAACAGTGTCCATTGTCTCACAGATTTTGTCCACTTTTAAAGATTTGTGGTAGAGGATAAATTTAGTCCCCATTATTCATCCTGCCCAGGAACAAAAAGCCATATTCTTCCAAAAGTATTTAATTTTGCCTAAATTAAATAGTCTTGAAGTTATTATTATCTTCCCCCACCCCATCTTTTTCCATAGGATTGAACTTAAGGTCTCATTCATGCTAGGCAAAGACTACTTAGCCCGTGTGTTCGAGGAGGCCGGAGGTCCATGTCATATCTTCCTCAATCACCCTCTGTTGTATCTTTTGGGACAGGGTCCTTCGCTGAGCTATTTAAAATGTAAAGATGGGCTGGGGATACAGCTAATGGACAAAATTTCTGCTCCTAGTGAAGATGAATAATGGACTGAATTTATTCTTTACCATAAATCCTAAAAAGTGGACAGAGTTCATGAGACAATGGACACCTGTTCTTAGATAACAATAAAGGAGTGATACCCAAGGGTTAGAAACAAATGCTGTAAGCTTTATGATTGTTCCAGCTGCCTGTGCATTCACGACAGGAAACCTAGCAGACTGCTGAGGAGAGGTGCAGCTAAGACAACACAAAGGCTTTCTTTCCCAAGGAGATGAGAAACAAGGAGAGGACTACACAGACACTGCCAGAAATCAGCAGGTCTTTCTTTTGAGGCCTCAGCAGAGTAACAAGAGTACCTGCACATGAGAGACTACTGAGAGCAGGGAAAAACCTTCTGGAGGGAATCCAGGGAGCAGTACTCCGACCTTATATAGGAAGGTAAGGAAAGTTACTTGTTCCCACAGTGCAGAATGGAAAGCCTCATAGTTTACAGGGGACTAATTAGGAAATTCGGAAAGTCTTGCCTCAGTAGTGGGGCAGACTAGAAATACACTACCGGAAGCTTTGGCTCCTACACATGAAGTGCTATTATGGTATTATTTTGAAGGCAGAATTGTGGTAAGTTCCATATGCATAAACCCTAAAGTGGCCATCAAAGTCACAGAGTTAGAGCGAAAACATGAATAAAGGAGAAAAAATGAAATTATAAAAAAATTTAGTACAAAAGGCAGCGAAAGGAAACAAACAAAAAACAAAGAAGACAAAAAGAATTTGAAGTCCAACACATTTCATAAGGCCAAGAAATTCAGTCATGACCAGCAATGCTCTTCCACTAGGGGTGAACTCAGGGGTAGGTGCTAATATTGCTGGGGAGGTCATGTTCACCTTCAGAGCAAATTAAGAGAACTGAACATGTGTTGACATCAACAATATCTTCAGCACTAACAAAGGAGAAGCAACTTTAAGCCTCAAATTAAAAGCTAATTGAACTGGGTGGTGGCACACACCCCTGTAATCCCAGCACATGGGAAGCAGAGGCAGGAGGATCTCCGTGAGTTTGAGGCCAGCCTGATCTACAGAGTGAGATCCAGGACAGTCAAGGCTATACAGAGAAACACTGTCTTCAAATAAATAAATAAATAAATAAATAAATAAATAAATAGATAAATAAATAAATAAATAAAAATAAAATCTAGAGGCTTTAAAGCCATTCATTCTCCAAGTAAAAATAGTGGTAATAGCTTAATTAACCTTTATCCCTTTGAAGTTCATCCTTGGAGACAGCATCAGCACAGACATCAAAGTACTTCTGGAGAGTATCAACTTGTCTACATAAGATGTCTCTAAAGGTTTCCATTTCAGCCAGTTTCTCACGTAAACTGTGTCCTTTCTGTAAAACACAAAGCAGGGGGTGTGTGAGTCAAGTAAAACAAATGCAGACTGTTGGTCCTATGGTGTTTAGTCACCTATCCTATCATTGAGGGAATGGGATAACTACAGCTGTGAATTTCAAAGTGATATTCCTAGGAACAGGCTTGAAGAGACACTGACAATGTACAGATAACAGGAAAGCAATTTTGCCTGATAATCTGCTAACATAACATTTTCCTATAAAACACAGTGAAGAGACACAGACAGACTTTGAAATGGGCAAATGCATTATTACTGGATGTAGTTTAGTAGTATTGATGAGTGTTGTCAGGGAACTCCGAGGGGAGGATGGTATCAGACTGCACAAGTTTTTCCTTTTCATTGCATATGAATTATTTTACAAGTCTTTTAAGAGAAAATCCAATAGTGTTGTGTGATTTTTGTCTCAAGAGACACAAATGGACTTTGACTTGTGCAGAAGCACTGATTGTTTTTGCAGTGCTGGTGATTAACCCCAGGAATTTTGCAGGTTAGCCAAGGGCTCTACCATTGAGCCACATTCCTCAAGGCATTGACTATTAATCTGCAGATGCTGGCCAGTTTTTCATCAGCAAATCATTTTAATAGTCTCCAGATTCTCCTTTGAACCAATCTGTAAAATTGTACCTTACCTCATTAATGAATGAAGATAATAAAATCTCATGTGTTCATTTTATATTTGTGTGTGCCATGATTTCATCCCTTAAGAACTTACAACAACTTCAAGTAAATTACATTGTGGAAAAGTTCTTTTAAGAACCTATCAAGGGCTGGTCAGATGACTCAGAGGATAAAGGCACCTACTGCCAAACCCGACACCTGGACTTGACCTCCTGGGACCCACGTGGTGAAAGAACAGAGCCAATTCTACTAACTGTCCTCTGAGTTCCATATGCCCATTGTCTGTCTGTCTCTGTCTCTGTCTCTCTCTCACACACACACACACACACACACACACACACACACACACACACACACACGTAACCTAAGTTATTTATCTAATACTAAACTTACATGACATTGCCTCAAAGCATCATAATCACAAACCTTGAATGAAGATGTGGATGTAGCAGAATAGCCACTTGCTCCAGACACCAATGACACCATTGAGCCATGTCTACGCAAACTGGACTCAGATCCATATCCTGATTCAGTCTAAAAAAGAAAGTAAAGTCTACATGAAAAAAAAATAAATAGAAATATTTAAGAGGATGCAAAAAATTAGTAAGGTTATTATAACAGTAATTACCAATTTGGATTTACATAAGAAATAGCTAATCTACTGATGCAAACAATACCTTTCAATTCTCCATTGACATTTTAATTTAGAATGCTACATGTTACACTAGCAGGCTAACAAGTTATTTAATAATAGGCTCTAACAGTCAAATTCATAAGGAAAGAGAACAGTGGTCAGCAGAAACTAGGGAAGGGCTTCAATGAGGAAGATGACAACGCTGTGGAGCTGATTGAGAAACAGTATTGATATACTTTCGTTCTTTAAAGGCCATTTACCCTAACACAACTTAAATAGACTGCTCCAGTGAAACTGTTCCTATTATCCCAGTTTGTATCTTTTCTTTTTTAAAAGGTTTTGTGTTATTTTTAAGTATGTGTGTGTCTGTGTGTGTGTGCATGCTCTTGCGTGCCTGTTTGGGTATGTGCACATGAACTCAGGTACCCACGATGGCCAGAGGCTTCCAATTTCCTGGAATGGTGGTTGTGTGCTGCCTCTCAAGTGTGCTGGAAATTGACCTCAGGTCCTCTGGAAGTACAGTAAGTGCTCTTATCTGCTGAGCCATCTCTCCAGCCCCATCTCTGTATTTTCAACCATTCTTATTACATTATAATTATAGGTTTGGCATCGAATTATAATGGCTTGTATTTAGAAATTGCTACTTGACTTTGATCTTTCTGAAAACCGATTGTAAATGTTCATTTTTTTAGTAACCTTGACAGTTCAACTTTGCTGGTCCATTATGTCATGGAGGGTAAATAGGACCTCCTGGGTGTTTGTGTACAGTCCCAACACTGTTATTATACATTTTCCTCCACTTTAATGAGCTGTATACCTTTCAGAATATCCATTTTATATTCTATTCTCAACCAAATGCACTACTAGTAATATCGTCAAAGAAGTCAGCTATCTGAAAAATTTCCAAGTCCCTGAAACCAAAGATTTTTGATCCAACTACAGTGAATCATGTCTGGAGAGTTGGTTCATTGGTTAAGATCACTTGTTGCTTCTGCAGAGGACTCAGGTTGATTCTCAGCGTCCACATGGTGGCTTCATAACACTCTGTAACTTAAGGCTTGGGGATCCAATACCTTCTTCACATGTGGTGCACACACTTATATGTAGGATAAAACACTCATACCCAATACAACAGAATAAATCAATCTACTAACAAAATAAATTATAGTAAGTCAAATGCCTTCGTTGAAGAAATCCAGGCATCTGTACCGTATCATTGCCGGAACATCACATTGCACCTATTATGGTTTTAAACAAGTGTTTATATCTAATAGCTGTACTTTGTTTGAATGGCAGAAAATCATATAGGCTTTTCAAACATTAATGCTTGGAGAAAAGTACTGGAAGCAAAGGAACAATAGCTATATTATATATCTTTTATTCCCAGTCACTAAATTTCTTTTCCTTCCCTATCTCCTCTACCTTCCTTTTCCTTCCTTTCCATTGAGACAGCATCTTGTATGGATTTCATAAGACATGCATGCATGCAAGAATGCACAGAAGCACACAGAGAGCAAAACTATGATGAGAGGGGATGTCAGGGTACAATATAAGTAATGACTAAAAAAAGGTAGAAAATTTTAGGGATGTCTATTTGTCAAAATGCAAACTCCGAGTAAATTAAAAATCAGTGTAATTTGAGAATATAAATGTACTCATAAGCCTTTAAGCTGATTTCAGTATCACAGAATCACACCAAAAGGGATCTGTAATTTCAGCATCATACAGTTCACCGAGGAAGACTTCTTATTTTATAATGAGGTCTACTGGAAGTCCTACAGCAAAGGTGCTCTGGAGGCATTTTCATTTAAAGTGGCTAAACTTTTTTCTTCTCTTTTTACAAGAATGCTAACTTGTAAGTTTAGTATTTCTACATTTTAATAGTATGGGTTTGGTAACTGCCAAGGACTGCAATTAGAAATAGGAAAAAAATCTCTCTGTAACAGCCAAAAAATGTAAGGACTTTCAGAAATTAAGTATCTCAGATACCTAGGTGAGATGTGAGATTCATTTCTAAGCAGGAATTAAATACAATACAGTTCTCTACAATTTACCGTCCAACTTAGAGATACTTAAAACAGATTGTAGACATTTTCACTTAAAATATTCAAAATTCAACCACTTGGCCTTGAAATGCAAATGCATCTGCTCTTCTCATTTACTTCCTCACACCCAGAAGTCTGGTACAAAAAAGTTGATGTTAGTGATTCATTTAAAGGCCTTGCAACAAATCAAAACAAGAAAAGCTTTACTGTTTCTTACACTACAGCTTTTTGTAGTCTCTCTTTCTCCAAGTTCCAGTATCTTAAAACAGGCACCACCATTTTATTACAAAGACATCATAAAGCAGAATCCTTTACAGTATTGACACAATACATGCTATGTCATGGATAATAAATGGATGCTCATTATCAACAGCGCATCTCTTTTAACTCTCATAGTTTCCAAGAAATAAATTCCATAATAAATTACAGAAATCAGTCCAAGGAAAAAGAAAATCCAGTAAACAAAGAAATCTCAATTTCATTGTTACTCAGTGTAAATAACGAAGAAGACTCATTGCTTGAGATCTGTAACTGCAATAGTTTTAACAAAAATGAGAGCTGCAGAATATCAACCACAGTCCCTATTAAAAGCATAGCTAGACTGCCACTTTAATACACATACATAGTGCTCAATTAGTTCTGTATTTATTTCAAGTCAAATCTATCATTAAATATGTTAATATGAAAAGAAAAACTCAGAGAAACCAGCAATAATTCTAAAGGAACAGTAATTATTTTGAATATGAAAAAGTAACAATATTAATTTGAATTTAAAATACGTTTTCTGAGGGCAGAATATAGTAGAGGTAGATGGAAATGGGGAAAAATTATAATCACAATACAGTGGTATGTTTATTAGTATAGTTTTAGGGCTAATCCTTGAAAGGAATGCTAGTCTTTTTCTTAATCTCACTTACTCTCCCACATGAAAGGAACCCAACTCATAACCTTTAGCCACCTACCCATGAATATTTTGAAAACACCAAATTCTACCTAAGACTGCCAACCCAAATTTCAAATAGTTACCATAGGAATGCCTTTCCTTTTCAAAATATTTGTTTTAATATTCTCCCCTTTCACTGTTCTGTAACAAAAACCTCTTCTTTCTTAAGTTTGCCGAAGTTTATAAGGAGTATTCCTGAACATGCTTTACACAGATATAAAATGTCATCTGGCCAAGGGCCCATATTAGAAATATATATAAAATAAAGTTTATCTCTAAACATCACAGTAATGAGCCCATACCTTTATTATAATTATATTAGAACACTCCTTTCTTACAAAAAGCAAACAGAAAAACCACATCTCTCTCTCTCTCTCTCTCTCTCTCTCTCTCTCTCTCTCTCTCTCTCTCTCTCTCTCTCTCTCTCACACACACACACACACACACACACACACATACACACACACACACCCCCAAACAACCAAATCAAAGAGAATAAAGCAGGCTCTCTGTCCAGTAGAGGGAGTCATTAGCACTTTTCAAACACTGTGTTTGGAAAGCTGACAAGGGTTACTATTGGTCAAAGCACATTAGTAACATTTAGACTAATTCCTTTATCCTATGTGCTTGGGATTTTTATATTTAAGAATATTATAACTTAAATCATATCGTTCAAAGCTATTAATTTAATAAAATAATAGAAATGCCAACAAACTTAACTACCTTAAGTTATTAGGTAAATTTTATAGTTTAATTATATGGGAGATTAATTTAAATATTATCATTTTGCATCATTAACCCATCTAAACCCTGAAAGAAGTGGCATATAAATATAGTAAATATTGGATTTAAAAATTTAAAGCATTTGCTTTAAAAATTATTTTTCCTGGGCTGGAGAGATGGCTCAGTGGTTAAGAGCACTGGCTGCTCTTTCAGAGGTCCCGAGTTCAATTCTCAGCACCCACACGGTGGCTCACAACCATCTATAATGGGATCCAATGCCCACCTCTGGTGAGCAAAGAACATGCAGACAAATCACTCTTATAACTAAATAAATCTTTAAAATAACCAAACTTAAATGCTCTGGAAAAGGAGCAAGTACTTGTGAGCCATCTCTCCAGCCCCACTCCCTTCCTTCCCTTTCCTTTCTTTCAATCGTTAAATTTCCTTTATTAGCTTGGGAATGTAGTGGTTTGAATGAGAATGGCTCCCATAGGCTCATATATTTAAATTCCTGGTCCCTAATTGGTTGAACTGTTTTAAGGAGGATTCAGATGTGTGGGCTTTTGGAGGTTTGCCACTAGGGGTGGGGCTTTGAGATTTCCTAAATATAAGCCAGGCTCGGTCTTGGGATCTCTGATTCCCGATTGTGGATCAGGATGTAAGCTCTCATTTACCTCCAGTGTCCATGCCTGCTGGCCTGCCTGGGGCAAAGTTCAATTAGTGTACCCTCTGAAACTGTAAGCAAGCCCCCAAGTAAATGCTTCCTTTTCTAAGTTGCCTTGGTCATGGTGTCTCTTCACAGAACAGAACAGTAGCCAAGACAAGTTGGTACCAGGAGTAGCACATTGCAGTGACAGGCCTGAGCATGCTGCTTGGTGGTGGAATGTGAAATTTGGGACTTTGGAATAGAAAAGGAGCTGACTGCTGTAGGCAGAACTTAATGCACCAGTCCAGTAGGAATGTGGAATATTGTCGTGCTGAGAGTAATGTGGACTTTGGAGGCCCAACTCAAGGTTTCAGAGGGAAACAATATTAGTGGTTAGGGTACAGACTATTCTTGTGATATTTTACCAAAGAATGCGGTTGCTTTTTGCCTTGTCCTAAAAGTTTGCCCGAGGCTAAATTGAAGAGTTTTGGACTATTATTGAAGGAGGAGATTAAGCCAACTTAGTAATGATTGTGTTACATGATTATTAGTAATCACTCTTACGCAGATCTACAATGAAAAAGAGCAAATGGGTTAAAAAGAAATACAAAATGTACAGTTTAAGGAGAAATAGAGCCCAAGAGAATGTAATGTTGAATCCAAGCCTTGGGATCAAGGATATCATTAGTTTAAATAAAGGCCTGATGCTAAATAGTATAGAGGGAGTGGTGTTCTCAGGGAGAGATCACTTGCAGCTAATCCTGCAATTTGTGAAAAGAGTAGGCTTTATGAACTATGTTTTTAAAGAGCAATAACAAAGGAAATTTTATGCAAATATAATTCAAGGAGGGGGTCAAATTATATCCCAAGCAAGCAAGCAAAAACTTGGCAGCTTCAGCCATGTGGTTCTGGTTTGGTCAGGAAAGATACAGGAGTAAGCAGTTGTGGAATCTTCCTCAGAGGTTAAGGAAAGCGGCTAAGGCCAAGTGAGCGGCAGGGGAGTCTCTGCAAGGAGGCCCGGAGAAGCCGCTGTGAGAATCTTTGAAGGGTGAAGCCTGGATTGCACTGGAGACCTCAAGATGTTGGGAGATGGCTAGAGCCATAGGATACTTGCTAGGTAGAGCTGCAGACAGGGTGTGGAGCCCAAGAGAGGTGTGTTGCAGTCAACGAAGCTGGAAGGAGTGGGAGACCTGAAGAACTACTACCTAATAAATCCTTTAGTATAAGATACAGAGCTACAGGATTTGGAGTTTGTCCTGCTTTGGCCCAGTATTTCCTCACTACACACTCTTTCCTCCCTTTTAGACCAGCTATGTATTTTCTGTGCCACTGTATGTTAGAAGTATGTAATCTGCCTTTTGACTTTATAGGGTGTTATAGTTAAGAGATTGGCTTGAGTCTCAGAATAGATTTTTTGACTTTTAAACGGTGTTGAGACTATGAAGGACTATGGAGACTTTTGAAGTTGGACTGAATGCATTTTGCATTATGATAATGGCTACAAGACTAAGGGGGCAAGGGAGCAGAATGTGGCAGTTTGAATTGAGAATGGCCCTCATAGGCTCATATATTTGAATACGTGGTCCCTAGTTGGTAGAACTGTTTTAGGAGGGATTAGGAGGTATGCCACTAGTGGTAGGCTTTGAGGTCTCCGAAACACATGCTAGGCCCAGTCTTAAGCTCTCTACCTCCTGCCTGTGGATCAGGATGTAAACTCTCAGCTACTGCTCCAGCACCAAGCCTGCCTGCCTAGACATGCTTCCTGTCATGATGTTCATGAACTAACTTTCTGAAATTGTAAAGCAAGCCCTCAATTAAATGCTTCCCATTTCTAAGTTGCCTTGGTCATGGTGCCTCTTCACAGCAATACAACAGTAACTAAGACAGGACTGTTTTGTTCTATCTTCTTTGGCCTATACCAGTTGAACACATGTCATGCATTCTATAATTCTCAAAAATACAATTCTTAGAAATATATGAATGTTACAAACACTTCAGGACTACTATACATGCCCGTTATAAATCAAGAAAGACACC
Organism: Peromyscus melanophrys; assembly: GCA_902168415.1. NCBI lineage: Eukaryota > Metazoa > Chordata > Mammalia > Rodentia > Cricetidae > Peromyscus > Peromyscus melanophrys. Next base: position 22,553 of record CABHPR010127400.1, read on the forward strand.
ATGATGCAGAGGACACTCCCAGTAGTTCTCCTCCAGTATTTCTTAAAACCAGCAAGTGCTCTTAACAGCCACCTCTCTAGCATCCCTTTCATTTCCTTTGACAGTCTTCATGACTGTTCAAATCTAAGTATTTCAGTTAATTCCTAAGTATTCCTTTTGATGTTATTGTGAATTTAATTTTTGTTATTTCTTTTTCAGATTGTCATTGTTACTGTATAGAGATGTGGAAGGTTCTATAACATTCCCAAATAGCACCATTGACTGTAGACCAAGTGCTCTAATACAGGAACCTATGGGGGACATTTCTCATTTAAATCATCACATTTCAGGCTAGAGAGATAGCTTAGCGGTTAGAAGCACTGGTTGCTCTTCCAAAGGACTTAGGTTCAATTCCCAACACACAACATGGTGGCTAACCATGATGTGTAATTCCAGTCCCAGGGGATCACATGCCCTCTTCTGGCCTCACAGGCACCAGGCATGCACATGGTGAACAGACATAAATGCAAACAAAATGTCCATACTCATAAAATAAGTAAATAAAAATTAAAAACAAAACCATCACATAAAACACAACACAATCATATTATAATGAAAAATATATTTAGTGCAATTTTAAAAGTCCCTACAGTATTTCACTCTTAACACTGTTTCAAAGTCCAAAGTGTCTTTTGAGACTTAGGGCAAACTCTTAACTGTGAACTCCTGTAAAATCAAAAAGCATGTGGCAAAATTCCAATATGCCATGGCATATAATATATATTCCCATCCCAAAAGGAAGGAAAAGGACACAGTGAGAAAATACTGGACCAATGCAAGACCAAACACATCAGGGCAAACAACAAATTACGTAGCTCCATGCCTAATGTCTGGGACTTTAGTTTTTAAGGGCTTAGGTGGATCTGCCCCTCCAGCTTTGCTGTATGCAAGATACATCTCTTTCTTGGGCTGACTACACTCCCTGTACGAAGCATGAGATGATGTCTCATGGTTCTGGCATCTCCAACATCTGGGGGCTCCTCCTCAGGCCAGACTTCACTCATGTTTTTTTTTTTTCCTTTGAGTACTTCATATATGAGCACTGCATCTGTATCACTCCCACACCTCCCTTCCACGACTCCAACTTCTCTCAGGTTCCCTTCCCTCCCCAGTTAATGATTTCTTGTTTAATTATTATGGCTACTTACATATATACATCTATATATATGTGAACATATATACACATTCAAAGTATGTATAATTTATTGAATCCAATTATCCTTGCTTATATATTTATGCTGATCACTTGGGCCTGGACAACCTATGTGGAGCTTGTCCCTGGAGGAAATTGATTTATCCCTTTCTCAGCAGCCAACGACCACCTGTAGCTCTTCTTCAAGGGGTAGGATCATGTAGAATTTCTTCTGTTTGCACTGGTATGTCAAGTGGTGATGGTGTTATGCTGGTCTTTTCAGGAAACCATCTTGTTGAGAATTCATGGGTGCATTTTCCATGTCATGTCTAGAAGACACTATCGAACAGTAGACAACTTTGACTTCTGGTCCGTATAATCTTTCCATCCACTCTTCCAAGACTTTCACTGGGTCTTAGGTGTAGGAGTGAGTTGCATTGCTGATGTATCAGTTAGGGTTGAAAACCCTAAAGTCACTTATTTTCAACATTTTGGCCAGATGTAGATCTCTGTAACAGTCTCTATGTAGTACAAAAAGAAGCTTCTTTGATGAGTTGAAAGCTATCCTTAAGCTGTATTTAGTATAAGTATTTAGAAAACAGAGGTTATATTGTTTTCAGAACCTGGAAGTAGTAGGCTGTCCTCTAGATCTATGGCCTCTCTAGTAGCTGGCTAGTTTTAGAGCAAAATTCCTTCCTACTGAGTAGGGCAGAAGTCTCATTAGACAGTTGTTGGTTATCCCCAGGACAATACTACACTACTGCACTATTGCAGATATCTTGCTGGTCCAATCATCACTATGGCTTATAGGCTTTCCAGTTGGGTAGGACTGCCAATGGCTCCTCTCCCTTGAAAACTTGCTCAGCACTTTTTAAAACTATGAGAGTCACCACTCAGGAGGAAGGCTTCCAGGCCAGTTCCAGCCTGATTCCTCCAAGTCCTATGTCTGAAGTGTGCCAAACTTTGGTTTCACAGCTCCACCCAATAAGCTTTTAGGGTCTCTGATTAGTGACTCCAGTATGGCCACATGTTACCTGGCCTCAGCATCTCTGAAACCTAGAAGGAAGAATCTATGAAGCTCACTCTCTGTTTTTCACATTTCCAAGAATCAATTGCTTTTTTAGGATTTCTTTTTTATAAGCTGGAAGCTTAGCTGAGTGAGACCTTGCCAAGAGGGCACCTTTCCCATTGTTCCAGCGGAGAGCAGGAGGCTTCTCCTTAATAATGCCAATCTCAACAATTACAGCCTCAAAGCAAGTGTAACACTAAGCTTCACAGTGCTCTTTTTCTTTCCAAACTGTACATTTTGTATTTCTTTCCGTCCCACTCATTCTTTTTCATCATATTTCACTGCATAAGAACTGTAAGTAATAACCATGTCACAGACCTGATACTATGCGATCTTGAAATTAACTTTCCCAAAGAATTTAGTCCATTACTTTTTTAATTTAGCTTCAGGGGAGGTCTTAGCATACACCTGAAGAAGGCAGACAGATTCTTTACCCAAATTTCACATGAATGTCCTCTAGCCCAGTTTCTAATGTAGACCTTGCTTCCCTCTGAAATACCATGACCCAGGCCTCTATCTTCTGAATTCCTCTCAGTACATACTGTCTTCCAGGCACCTACCAACTCTGCTGACAACATTCAACCGCACTTTTTAGTCCAGAGTTCCAAACACAAGGTCAGGTTATTCACAGTAACAAACTATTCCTGATAACAACTTCCATATTGGTTGCTTTTGTGTTGCTATAGTGAAACACTGTAACCTAAAGCAAGTTGTAGATGACAGTGTTTCATATAGCTTATGGTTCCAGAGAGAGAGTCCACAATGGTGAGGAAGGCATGGCATCAGGCAACCAGTCCAGAGCCTATTTTAACCACATGCAGAAAGCCGAGAGTGTAATGGATAATCTTGCTGAAGTTGACTCTGTCTGGAATCAACTAAATCCCAAGAAGCTTGGCATGCCTATGAGGAAGGGGTTTTTGTTTGTTTGTTTTTTATTTTTGTTTTAATCTGGTGCTAGAGTCCTGGAAGACTCCTGGAATGCTGCTGGTCTTTTGTCTTTTTTGGAATTCTGAAGAAGTAGGTTCTAACACCAGACTGAGACTGTTAAGACATTTAGGGCCTTTCTGGTGGGAGACAGTCATTGTTAGCCTACCTGTACCATTTCCATTGCTTGTAAGCCACTCTGGCAAATCTACTTTTTATATGTTTTTCCCTGCCTTGAATTTTTTCTTCAAATTGTTAGTTTTCATTTCCTGTATTTTGATACATATATCTGTGCACCCGATGTGCAAACAGCTCAGCCTATGGGGACATAGTTCATTCAACTTACCACATGCTTGTATCAATGTATTCATTTTTAGCTAGGCTACCAATCTGTTGGCATATTATTTTTGTAGTACTCTCCCTCAAGCCTTTTTGTAAACTAGTAGTAATGTTCTCTTGTTCATTTCTGTTCCTTAGTGTTCTCCTTTTATCTTTTAATATCCCCCGCTAAAGGTCTGTCAATTTTGAATCTTTGCTAAGAGAAAACTTCAGTTTCAATGATTTTTATTTTTCTGTACTATCCTCTGTGGTTCCCCACTCATCATCATCATCAGTTGTTTGCTGTTGTTCTTGCCTTGAGTTCTTCTGATGGCTTGTGCTCAGTTTGTTTTCCCAAGTTGTAAAATTAGTTTGTTCCTTTGAATCTTTTGTTGTTAATACTTTACAGATATACATTTCATTCTAAGCACTAATTTTGGTATGTTGTGGTTTCACTTTGTTTGGTCTTTAAGCAGTTTCTCATTTTCCTTGGATTTATTCTTCTGCTCATTGGTTGAAAGTATGTTGTTTACTTTCTTTTTCTGTTAGGAATTTCAATGTCTATCCAGCTATGGTTAGATAGGATAATTTGTATGACATCTTTTTAATTAACCAAGACATAGAATTATCACACATGATCTGTTCTAGAGAATGTTCCAGATACACCTGAAAAGCACACATACTATTTATTAGATCTAACTGGTCTTTTTACTATGCCTACTTGGTCTACCCACTACTGAAAATAAAAGATTGTTATTTTCAATCATTAGTATAGAAATCTGTTTTTTCCCTTCAATTGTTAGTTTTCCTTGCAAGTATTTTAAAGATCTGCTAATAGGTATGTAATTATTATATCTTCTTGTTGTGTAGTAAGCCTTTTATCAACATACACTATCCTCTTTTGTCTCCTGTGACCTGTTCGGACTTAAAAGTCTGTTTTATTTGACACAAATACAGCCACTTAGATTGGTTATTATTCGGATGGATTTCCACCTCCCCCCAATACTTTTGTGGTTTATGTTTGGAGCTAAATTGAGTGCCTTGCAAACAACAAGTAGTTGGAATATGGTTTATTTTTTCATTCTGTCAATTTCTATCTTTTCACTGGAGAGTTTGTTTAAAATAAATATTGATAAGAAAGAATTCTCATTTCCATTTGTTTATGTTTTCTAACTCTTTTCTGATCCATGTTTCATGCTTACTGTGTTCTTTTGTTTAGTTGATTTGGGTAAATGTTTTTTGAGCTTATTTTTTAATTTTCTTTTATGTATCTTCCTCTTTTTCTTTTGAGGTGCTTGGGATCAAACCTAGAACCGCTAGACATGCATTTTACTGAGTTATATCCTTCTATTTATACATTTCTTATAGCTATTTTCTTTGTGGTTATGAAATTGCAGTATAAACACCCTAAAGGTGCAATAATCCAATCAGAATTCACATCTACTTAGTTACCTTCCACAGATAGTGTGAAATGATAAACCACGTCATTGTGATGACTGTCATGGTTGTCAACTGACTGCATTTGGATTCAACTAAGACTCAAGTCTGGCCACTCCTGTGAAAGATTTTCTTGAGCAGGTTATTTGAAGCAGGAACACTGATACTAAAGGTGGCGAGTACTCTCTGATGGCAGCCCAGATAAAAGAACCTGGAAGAAGGAAACTGCTTTTTGCTTGTCCTCACTCTCTGGCAAGTTCATCTATCTGTGCCTTCACCATTCCTTCACTGGTAGTAGAACCTGTTTCTTCAGGATTAAAAGTAGACTGAAGACCAGCAGATCTCCAGGAATCACCCAAGCCTCCAGTGTCAGACTGGGGCTGCTGAGATGTTCAGCCTTGTACACTGAACCTTGTACACCAGATTCTCGCCCTCAGTGGGAGGCACCGTTGTTGAGCTACTCCGACTGCATTCAGTAAGCCAGTCTGGTAAATCTCCTTTTAATATATGTACTCATTCTATCAGCTCTGCTCTTTTAGAGAAGCCTAAGAGAGGCACACTAGTACTAGATCTTAGACTAATAATAATCCTTGAAAAATATGTAATAGTCTCTTATATAGAAAACAAGAATTACAAACTGTTGTTAAAATATGGCTAGCTTTTATAATTGCTGTGTTTTTAATCTTTATTGAGATCTTTATTTCTTCATATGACTTACTGTCTAGTTTGCTTATACCTTACCTTGCAGGATCCCATAAACAGTTCTTGAAGTATGGGTCAAATGATAATAAACTCAGATTCTCTTTATCTGAGAATGTATTATTTTTTTCTCTCACTTTTGAGGGAAAAACTTTGCTAGGTATAGAAATCATAAGTTGATAGCCATTTCCTTTTAGTGATCTGTATAGACAGGCCTGCTGCATTCTGGCCTCCAAAGTGTGATGAGAAATCTGCTGACAATATTGAGACTCCTTTGTATATGATGAACTGTTTTTCCTCTAGTGTCTTTGGGAAGTTTGATTATGGCATGTCTTGGAATATACACATCTTGTAGGCCTCTGAAAGTTCTTAAATGCGTACTACATTTGTCTTTCATCAAATTGAGAGTTTTCAGCTGCTTTATTTATTCTTTTGTTCCTTTATCCCGCAATAACACTTATAACGTGTATGCTGGTCTACATGTTACTGGCCCTGACTCCCGTGGGCTGTGCTGTTCATTTCTTTTGATCTTTCTTTTCTGCCAGTCAGAGATATTTCTACTGTCACACTCAACTTCACCTTTGCAGGCCACTTTTTCATTTATTGCGTGTTTCAGCTACAGACTATCTCTACGCTTCATTTTAGATTCTCTATCTATTGATAATTTTATTTTCTTAACAGTCTTTGTTTCCTTAGAGCATCATTAAGGCAGCTGCTTTAATGTTTTTCTCTGCCAGATTAACCTTCAGACTTTTCTCGGGGACAGTTTCTGTTTTGTTTTGTTTTTCCTTTGAAAGCTTCATACTTCCCTGCTTCTTTGTATGAATTACAATTATTTTGCTGATGCAAACTGGAATAGTTTAATCTAGCAATGTGGCAACTCTGTCAATTGAATGTTCTTCCTTCAAAGCTTTGACACTGTGTTATGGTGTGTTTATATTACTGCCATAGGCTGCCTCTGTGCCTAGGATAAAGCTGAGGTGTAAAGGGAAAGTTGTCTTAGGGCTTTCCTGAGCTTGTGTTGTTTCTTGTCTGTGCAAGTCACTTTCTTTCCTTCCTTTTTTTTTTTTTAACCGTTTATTGATTCTTTGTGGATTTCACATCATGCATCCCAATCCCAGCAATCCACTTTCTAATTTCCCTTTTATATTCAACAGTTTAAAAACTCTTCATTTTTTTTAAAATTTGGCCACCAAAAGGGGAAAGAAAAACAAAAAGTGAGGGAATGGAACTGAACATCACTTCAAAGGCTGGACAGATGGCTCAGTAGTTAAGCTGCTCTTCCAGAGGACCCAGGTTCAATTCTCAGCATCCACATGAGAGTTCACAACTGTCTATAACTCCAGTTCCAGGGGACTGACACCCTCACACAGACATTCATGCAGGAAAAACACCAATGAACATAAAATAAATAAATTAGTTTTTAAAAAAATCACTTCAAAAGAAAGGGGAAAGACTTGCCATAAGTGGGACTATGGATGTAAAAACCACTGCCCACTTCTTTGCTTGCAGCTCTAATTATGAACAACAATAAAAATCACAGGACAGAGTCCCCATTCATAAGACAGGGTTCTTTGTGCTCAGCCTGGCTTCCACAAACTAGGTGCACAGCTGACAGCTATGGGGCTAGGATGAGAAACTGCTACTGTTGTAGGGGCTGAAACTAGCCCAAATTAACAATAATCTGCCATTTATGCCTATCCTGAATCCTAGACACTGCAAGCCTTCCATAGACTCCAGACTTTCAAAGCAGTTACTCACATTAGACAGATTTTGTAGTGCGATGTTTTTATAGGTGTCAAAAAGGATTTCTGCTCTGTGACATCATCAAATTCTCTTCAATAAATAATGGCTTGAAGGGAAAATGTACATGAAAAAAATGTTTTAAGACTAGAGGTAGATTTTTCTATTTTTTTCTCTTGTAATTAAAACACCATGGAGTCTATAAAATACATTTAAGAGACAATTTGCAGGGTGGATTTAAAACACAAAATAAGACCTGTCAGATTTAGCCATATGGGAAAGATTTTCAACTATGAAGCCATGAAAAAAAGCTGAGATTAATTAGAAAGAGATAGCTATTATAAACATTTTAGGATGCTACTTTTTTTGGATAACATCCTAATTAATGATTAATGGTCACATGATTCATTAAGTTTCATCTGTATGTAAAGTGGGAGTAACACCTATTTTTGAAGGCACTTTAAAAACAATACTCTTAAATGTCTAATTATTCCTTTTATCCCTCAACGTATCAGAGGGGTAGGACTATAAACAATCAAAAAACTAAAGGGCTAAGAACTGAAGAGTAATATAAGTATTCCTGGCACTGGCCTTACTTTAGTCAATTCTGTATATATTTTATGTGTCTGAAAACTAACAGAATTGTTCATAGTGAAAATAATATTAGCTCTGGGGGTATATTCACTTATTCTAGTATCTATTCTACCTCAGTATACTATTCACCCATCAATATCAAATGAACCAAGAACATCTGTCGAGCAATAAAGGCAGTATAAAGTGCTAGTTAGACTATCACCGAAAGACCTGAAGGAAAAGAATCACTTTGTATTCTTTGATTTTTTTTTTTTAAAGAAACACTTTTTCTCAGTTAGTGTTCAATACACACATAAAGTTAGCAAACTGTCTCCACTACTGTCAATATGTGTAAGCAATGCCACCCACCATTACTTTCCTTATCAAGTACGGAAAAAAAGCAGAACCCCATATGTTTTAGTGACTGCCAGAAATCTTCCCATCTAATTAAAAATTCAAATACAACATTAAGCTATTGCACAAAATGGCATATAGTTGTACCATATAATTTCATATAATTTAATGTCCTCTATAATAGCATTGAGACAGTTACTTAAATACAGATTAGCTGTTTCCCTTACCTGTTTCTTATCTAAAGAAATATCTTATAAGTGAATTGTAGACTGACGAAACGAGAAAATACCACACTACTAGTCGCATACGTAGTCGATTGTTAGTGGACAATATGTGGCCACACATTTTAAAACTTTACACAACGAAGACACATCTTCAGGACTTGACACTACGAAGGACTAGGAGCGGAGCCCTGGAAGGCAAACTGACAGGGAAAAGAGCTCTAGGTAGACCAATGTACTTCTCACTTCAACACTGATGACGGCTCACTTCCTGTTGCTTCTCCCTCTCCAAGGCAAAGGATGGGGTTTTCCTGCCAAAGGGAACTTCAGGACTTTCAAACCTCCCACCATGGCTTCTAGGATTGGAATAAATCTGTTCCATTCTTTGTATGGCTTATGAAGTCCTCCACAATAGCCTAAACCAGCCAATTCTGGGGGAGAAAGAGAACCCATCCTACCTCCAAACATATAAAAGTTTGCCTCTGCCAGACAAACTTGAATTCCATCTTTGGATCCCCTTTCTACTTGGGGAGTCTGTCTCTTGGTACACTTCTGCTTTTAATAAAACCAGGCTGAGTCCTGAGATCTTGATTTCCCTGCCTTTATATTCTTTAATTGAAAGAGAAAAAGAGTCCATTCTTACATCCCTAGACGGTCTCAGCATGACAGCTTCACAAATATAACTCTTAATCCCATTCTTAACTTTCAACACAAATAATTCTAATTATATGATTAACTGAGTCTGGACCAAGGGTGATCAGCTTATATTAACCTGGTATGTAAAAGAATCAGGTTCTTTTTTAACTGGGTAGTACCACGAGTTTAGGCAGCAGAAGCTGAAGTTGAACTAAAGCCAAAGACGGCAAAAGGTGTGACAAACCAAGGAAGCAAACTAAAAGAAGAGTGGAGAGAACAGAAGTCACAAAGAAGTGAGAACTATGACCGAACAAGAAAAGGATGAAATTAACCCACATCAACTGCAGCAAAGGACCGGAGAGCAAGAGTTCTGTTAACGATAAGAGCACTTAAAAGTTACATGCACTGTTGAAACTTTCTTTGATAAGCATGGTGGTCTATACTTTTTTGGGGTTGGGGTACTTTTATCACTTATTATGGAACACAGACTGGCCTCTATTCCTATAACCTAAAGAGCATAATTTAAATGAGTGGATCTTTCACATCCATATTTGTATTTTTCAGATTTTTAATACTCATTTACTCTAAGTAGACAACTTGTCAAACTCTTTTCAAGTAATTGCACACTTTACTCTTCCTTCAGTACTGAATGAGAGTGCCTGCGGTTCCATCCCTCAGTAACACTTGGCCCTATTAACTTTTGTCTTTCTTCTTTGTTTTGTGGTACTGGAGGCTGTACTCAAGGCCACACACATACTTAACATACTTTCTGAACTTTTCATACTGATTTATGAGAATTTCTGTGATAAAATGCTCCCAATTTATTTTTGATATTTTTTATTTGTTGAAATTGAAATACTGTAATTGTGTTTAGTCATTATCACAAGAACTGTAACTGTAGAAAACACCAGGGATAATATCACAATTTTTAAAAATAACCCTAATAAATAGTTTACACATTTCTTTCATAAATTAGTTACACAGAAAATGCCTACAGAGGACCTTTAATATACAGGCACACCCTTACCAGAAAAATGTTCCTTTAATCCAAATAAAAATCAATCACCTTAACTTTACATTCACAAAGTTTTTAGTTTACAAAGACTAAACATTATTCTCATTTGGAAGGCAAAATACCAAGAGATTTAACTATAAAATAAAACTTTATCTTAGTAAGTAATCTATTTAGTGCTATCTCAAATCATAAGTACAGAATATTAATGGACTCAACAAAATAACCCACAACATTGCTTCAAAACAAAATTACTGGTTTCATTTATAATGGCCTTCCTTTTCTATACATGAAATTGAAAACAAATCGTTCATTTCACAATAACTTTGCAGTCAGGTGGTGGTAGTGCACACACCTTTAATATTAGTGCTCAGGGAGGTAGAGGCAGGTGGATCTCTGTGAGTTTGAGGTCAGCCTGGTCTACAGAGTGAGTTCCAGGACAAATAGAGCTGTTACACAGAGAAACCCTGTCTTAAAAAAACCAAAGACAAAACAAATTCCAAAAAAAATGGAATTTAGTGCTTTCCTTTCACAGAAGTTATTATTTAACATCACACTAAAATATGCAATGTCTAATATACTGAGAAATATAAATAAAAGTCATCTCTTTAAGACTATGCTCACAGAGAGCAAGTTATTCTGGGATGAATATACTAAGGAAGGAGAAACACTAGTAGACACTGAGTACAGAACTCTACTGTATTGATGTCAGTAATCATTCTAACACCAAGCATTAAGATGAAAGGGGGGAACTCCCCCGCCCCCCCAAAAAAGAGCCAGACAGTGGTGGCGCATGCCTTTAATCCCAGCACTCGGGAGGCAGAGCCAGGCGGATCTCTGTGAGTTGGAGGCCAGCCTGGGCTACAGAGTGAGTTCCAGGAAAGGCGCAAAGCTACATAGAGAAACCCTGTCTCGAAAAAACAAAAACAAAAAAACAAAAAAAAAAGGGGGGGGGAACTTGTGGAGACTTCAAATAACACACATTTCTACCCATAAAATTTATTTTCTAACACTTGATGTTACTTAAGTTGTAAATTTTATGTGTCCAATCCCTGATAATTCCTACCAATTAATATATCTAAGCGCGTATGGACCTTGTAGTCTAAAAGAAACATATAGACATGAAGAATGTATTAAAATATGAGAATACCCTGATTCAAGAAGTCCATGATTTAAGTGAACAAAATATTTCATATAAATATATACTAGTAGTAAAAGTCCACGCTCTAACCCTGGACAACCTACTTAATTTGTGCCTCAATTACCTATGATAACAACGCTATTATTACATGAATGTATGGGTAAAATGAGGTAAGTATATAATGTAGTTATCACCACAGCTGGCATACATTCATCCTCAAAATTATTCTCTGTCACCATTACCACTTTATTACTGAAGAAGTCTTATAAAACACAACACTTGCTTCTCATATATGTGCCTGTAAGAGTCAGACAGAGTGAAGGCATGTGCTGTATACATGCATGAGACATATTAATATAGAAAGCCTGTAGTATAATGAGCATAAGAGCATCCTGGGAAGGAACAGAAACCTTCAATCCTTCCAGATGTCAAACATTAATAAAACCTGTCAAGAACTTTTAATAAAACTAATCCACCACAAGAACCAACCCAACCCAACCAACCAACCAATCAAACAGACAAAAACAAAGAATATCCTTCCAGTGACATCAGAACAGAGAAAGATATGTTTACTATTCCAAATGGCCTGTCCAGCTATCCAAAGGGCAGGAATAGCCAGAGAAAGTAACTGTGAATTGAACTGAATGAGCTGGAATTATCAGAGTCCACATCTGTTATGCCCTACATTTTTTGTATAAGCCAAGGAGGTTACTTTGTTCCCCTGCCTGTTTTTATTCGGAGGTGAAGGAAGAGGTAACATATGTAGCGTGCTATCATATTTTATTCTACAGCAAACTCATGAAGCTGATGCATCTAGTGCATAGTAGTACCATGACTCAAACATGTGTCTGATTACAGTACTAAAACACTAACCAGTATAACATATTGCCTTTTGTGGAAAGCCAAGAGAAAGAATGGGAATTCATAGTTAGCTTACAGGAATATGCTAGGAGAATCAGATGATACACTAATTTTCAAGAGCTGAACTTATGAGAACTGTGTTCCAGCAATCAGCTTTCCAGTGTAACTGATACAAAAAAGAATTAATACAAATCAAATCTTATAATAGAATGAACTAAAAGATAGCAGCACTGTACACAAAATATTTAATTTTACTACAAACTTATCAGCTCCTTGTAAAATAATACTTTCTTTGCTTTTCAGGATGGTAGAGAAAAAAAAATGAACCACATAAAGCAATAAATACACTAATTGGTACTTTGTGATCTCTAGAAAGTAGATCTTATTGTCATCACTGCCTTAATAATTTGGTATCTTGTCTATTAGGGAAAGAAAGCAGGTAATTTGCAGATTACAGGTAGTAACATTTGAAATTTCTCCATCAGTTAAAGAAATCAAAGTAATTTACTTTTAGAACTCACAGTCAATTCACATATCCACTAACATGCTGCTTAGTTGGCATATATCACATAATTTGTTTCTGTCCAGTAAGCATGAACAACAATAACTAGAAATAAGCAAAGGAAATATTTGTATAGCTATATTTTTTACTTTTATCCAAGTACTTAAGATCAGCTTGAGTCTCATCTCTCTGAGATCCAAAGAAACCAGTAACATGAAATATATGCTCTATGCACTTATCTTCACTCAAAAGAGAAAATAAAAATGGAAAACTTGCACAGTAATTCAAGTTGGACTACACTGAGGAAAGTGAGCAAAATAAAACTTGTATCAGAAAAAAAAAAAAGAATAGCCTTTAAATCTAAGTCCACTGATCAAATCTTTAAAGGTCATGTCTACTAGAAGTATAGAAACTGGTTCTACTTAATGACATCTTTAATCAGTAGTGAGAGGACTAACCCTGAAGGAAACAAGAATATAGTCTACTTTCTGTATGTGTACATTGAGCTATCTTTATTGAATCTTCAATCTTCTTCCAGAGACACCACATGCTACAATTTACTCAATCTCGTGACTCCAAAGCCTTTGCTTTTTCACTTTTAAACAGAGACATTTGCTTGTAACATGAATCTTAAAAGGTCTTATTAATAAAAAACCCAGGAGCCATGTATTGGGATGAATGCTGAAAGATCACCTCCCCAATTTTTCAGCCAATCTTGTTTCCTCAGACTGAATCCTCATCCTAATGGATCTCAGATGAACTGTTGCTAAAAGCCAAAAGCTTAACAGACAGACTCTAGTTCCAGGTTTTCACGCCTTATGTACCTTTCTGCTTCTTGCCATCACTTCCTGGGATTAAAGGCATGTGTCGCCATGCCTGGCTGTTTCCAGTGTTGCTTTGAACTCACAGAGATCCGGATGGATCTCTGCCTCCAGAATGCTAGGATTAAAGGTGTGAGTGCCACCATTTTCTGGCCTCTATGTCTATCTAGCGGCTGTTCTATTCTCTGACCCCAGATAAGTTTATTAAGATGCACAATATATTGGGGGGACACAATATCACCACGCTTGTTACTTTGGGTGTGTGTGTGTGAGAGATCTTATCTATTCCTTACTACAGCTTTAATCAGAAGTGCCACAACTGACAGATGAGAAAAGCCCTAGAAGTTAGTCACAAATGCCTAAAGTCACATGTAGCAGAGACTGCTGTGAGTCCATGTTGGCTTGACTTCAAAGCAATAAAATTCTAAAATACTGGCTCATCTTATGATTATATAATAAAAATGACCATAATTTTCCATATATATCTACACTCTCTTATGAAGTTATAATTACCAAGATAACTAAGACTTAGAAAACATTTTAAACCAGCATAATATGAAAATTAAGGGAGAAAAGACATTTATCATAATTTTCTAAACTCAAAATAAACCAAGAAAGGAAAAGGAGATCTAACAAATCACTGGTACCAAGAAAAATGTTCTCATGGCATACTAGATGAAACTGGTTTTTCTTGCTTTGTGTTGCTTGTGTATTATGGCTGTTAAAAATAAAACAGGTATGTGGTGATATATTGTGTACCCTTTATTAGGCTTGCCTGAGGATCAGAGGACAGAGACAGCCACTAGATTAGACATAGAGGTCAGGCAGTGGTGGCACACACCTTTAATCCCAGCACTTGAGATCTCATGCCTTTGCTTGGGAAACACATACACCTTTAATCCCAGGAAGTAATATGGCAGGTCAGAGAAAGGTATATAAGGCTTGAAGAAACAGGAACTCTCTCTCTTTAGGCTGAGGATTTCATAGAGGTAAGAACTAGTGGCTGGCTGTTCTGCTTCTCTGACCTTTCAGCTTTTACCCTGATATCTGGCTCTGGGTTTTTTATTAAAAGACCATCTAAGATTTGAACAACACAGGGATTTCAACTCTAAATGTGTGAAGCTCATGTGAACAAGTACAGACAAGTATGTGAACAGGCACAAATTCTCTTAGGTCATTTAAGGATGGCATAATGACTACAGAACTTTACCTATGCTTTGCCATACCACTGAATTAGAAGTAAGGCAGACTACTGGTATGTTTCTTTCGTCTACTTATCACTTACAGCAGAAGTCAAAGATTAGCTTTAAATTATAAGAACATGACTTAAACATTAATATCAGTTTCTAGATGCTTTCTATAAGATCGATCCATAGTTACAAAAATCAAATGATTTTCCAGTGGTTGTACTCTCAATCTGCTGAAATGATTATAATGACTATAAAAATTAACACTGACATATTTAAGCACTGGGGTCTTACAACTGAATGTTATTCTTAAAATCATTTCAACAAGATAATTTAAAAAATATTATTTATAAGGCAGATCCTAAACAACAACAAAAAATCAGGTGGGCATAGTGGTGCACGGCCTTTAATTCCAGAACTTGGGAGTCAGAGGTAGGGGAATCTTCATCAGTTTTGAGGACAGCCTGGTCTACATAGAGTCCCAGGATAGACAGGGCTACATAGAGACCCTGTCTCAAAAATAAACAATAACAAAATCAATGTATAGTTTATAAAGCAGGGTATATTTTTATTTCAATTAACAATAAAGAATTATTTATTGTGATAAATACCTTCAATTGAAGTGTTGGACAATATCTAACTTTTAATCTTTACCACTCCACCAAACAAGGTTCCATTTTTTCAGTAACACTTTATAACTCTTTACACTGAAGAACCAGTCTGTCTCCATCTTAGGCTTAAAAACCATCTTATAGTAAAGACAAACTAGGTCCATTCCTGTTTATGAGTAAACCTCTGTTTCTCAAGGATTGGGCTATGACCTACCCATAATCTTAACTACAAATGGTTCTGAACTGCCTGTTCCAGGAATGGCAATCATGTCTTTGTTTCAAAAAGTTGTTTATAACCATCTTGCAACCCTACCTATGTTTCAAAAGGTTTTATGACTACCTATAACTACCTTCTGTTAGGACTACCTTGTTATGCCAACCTTGCAACCATGTCTTTGTTTCTGGAGGTTATTAGGACTAACTTGTTATGATGTTCCGCTCCTGTAACCCTGCCTATTTTGCCTGCCAAATTCCCCATTTGGAAACTCCTCACCCCTGAGCTATAAAAGCCTTATCTTCCTCACAGTCAATGCTGACCTCTCAAACCCCACCTTATGTGGAGGCACACATGTTCATCTATGAAAGACTTGCTGTCTTAATTAATTTGGCCATGATGATTTGGGTCTATTTTAGCAGAGTATCACCAAGAACACTACTTAGACCTCCACGAGCGTCAGCAATCTTACCTTGTGCTGTTCAATGGCATCTACCCACTGCTGTCTGTGATCTGGGTCCTGAGCACGAAGATACCAAACACTATCGTTAACACTGATATCAAACCGACATTCATCAAAATCATGAGGCTGGGGAAACAAAGAACAAAGTGAAAAGCAAAGTTAATTATAGTCTTAGAAGTGCAGTTCCCTTCAGCACAAGATGCTGAGACTCCTTTTACTTTTTAATTTTTCTACTCAAATAATTTATTTCAAGATGACTCAGACACTGTCAATTATACATAAAATCCAAGTTTCATTCACTACTCACATAAATGATTTGACACACAATCTATAAACATCTATTTAAAAAATACAGAAATATTGTTCATTGAATAATTTAAGTTAGCTTAAGAAGTGGGAACATCATCACCAAAACCATAATTTACAAAAGGTTAAAGTAAGTTTTAGAGAAGACATCTACTATCTCCTTCCCTTATTTTATTATTCAAAAGTAAATTCCAGGGGCTCAGGAAATACTAACTCCCAGAGGAGGAGCTACTGGAAGTTAAGGGTTGCTGTAGGAGAGGGAGACATTTTTTTCAGTGTTGCTCATGTCCCAAATTCATGCAAGCAACCATAATTAAACTCATTGGATCACACACACAAAAGATACAGAAGTAGAACCAATTTAGTTGTTGGGAAAGGGAAGGGGATCACTGTGAATGGAAGGAGGATGAGAGAGGTAATGGAAAGGAATATAAAAATATATACATAAATGAAATGTCATAGTCAAACTTGATTATGGATAATTAACATATGCCAACAAAACTAAAACATTAAAAAAACGAAATTCCCATAACAAACAGGCTAATATAATGAAATTTAAAACGAGAAACAAATGTTAATGTTTCCTTCCGAATATTGAAAATTAACTTTTATATATCTAGGAATATTTAATGTCAAGGAAGTTCCCAATGAAAACCAACAAATAAAGCAAACAGAAAAAAAAGATTAACAAAAGCTGGAGGAAAGTATACATCAAAGTGCAAGTATCAATGGAAAGAGCACTCTTGGTTTGGTGTTCTGGACTGCTGGGAGGTGAGGGCTGTGAGATGGCTCAGTTGTAAGGGTGCTTGCACACAGGCTAGCTACCTAAGTTTGACGGAAGGAAAGACCAGACTCCAGAAAGATATCCCGATTGTCATGTGAGTGCCATGCATTCCCCACCTACAGAAATACACATAAAGAAAATGTTTTCTCCCCAGTGAGTGAATTCAAATATGACAAGATTGCATCACATATCACATAGGGCAGAGTCCATTTCCTCTATGATCAATTTTCCCTTACAGGGGAAGGAATCCTCCTGATATGCGACAATAAACTTAATAGGTGAACAAAATCTTACATATTGTACTTTCAGGACTTATTGTTTATTTTATCCCTCTATTTAAACATTGTTCCATGATCTCTTTATCAATTTATGTCCCAAAACAATATAATTCCAAGATGTTCTTTAGTCTATAAAACAATTTCTCTTTAAGACAGTAAGGCACGGTATTGAGTGGCAAAAAGAAACAAGTTAAACATTTCCTGGATCACTATGCCCTCAGCACCATGGTTAGGAATATGGCACAAAGCAAAGAATAATAGAAAGAAATAAAGGGGGAAAAGATGGTAACACATACTTTAGTAAATACAAATACAGAAAGAATAAAAGATGTTGACATAAGAAAATAAACTTCAGCTATCTAAACAGCGTAACCGAATCTAGTTACTGAGAAAGCTTCTTGGAGGGAAACAATACTACAATGAAGAGCCAAACAAAGAAAGTAAAGTAAATGATCACTCTACCACTGTAACTGGCACAGAGGTTTTCCAACTTTTATTCCACTATCACTTTCATTTCATTTGTAGCCACGATTCCTGAAAATGTTTTACATTATGTATTGTCTTCAACATTCTCAATAAAGTTTAAGAGAAATGAAAGGAAATAACCACATACAGTTCAGAATTCATTGCTTTCTCCAGCAAACTTTTCCATGAGCAAAAGGAAGTCATATCTAACATCAATCTAAAGCACAGGAGGCACATATGAGACACCGACTGTTGATACACAACACTAAGACACAGGAGGACATG
>CABHPR010127401.1:0-37239 GCA_902168415.1 Peromyscus melanophrys
GGGGAAATGTCTTAAAGATGAGAGAATAAGTGAACAACTTTATGGTCCTCCATTAGTTGTTATATGAATTTTCAACTGGTCTATATTATTGCCGGGCCTCAATTTCTCCAACTATAACAATAAAGATAAAGATGCTACATGGTTTATAAGATTGCTGTGTGGGCTGAATGAAATAATACATGTCATACTGCTTTACACATTTTCTCTTATTGTACAAATGTCTGCCTGTAGAAAACATGCATAACAGAAACTCAGCCACACAAGCACATCGACACTGAGAAGGAATATGTTACAGAACCTGTGGCTCTCTTCTGACAGTTAACATGAGTAAATGAACGTCTTCTTGCTGTGGAACCCAGTGTTTCTGAACATCACTAGAGAGACATCTAGTGTTTGAAGCAAGAAGAAAATTGGGATTTGTTCATTTGCTTTGTTTTCTAACAGAGTAAAATAGTCTGTGTTCAAAGAATAAAGGATACAGTAAAAAAAAAATTAAATCAGCATCTCATATCCCTATCCACTAACAAATTTAGCAGCGATAAGCCCTTAAATTTAAATTTGATATTTTAAAGGTGAAGACAAAGATAAAAAAGTTAAAAAAAAATCCCTGAAACTTCCTCTGTAAGGCATTTATTACCCGCAAAGAAAGAGTTTGGACAAAGCTGAGAACAGACAGGCCTGGACAGAGAATCACAGAGCAACAAAGGGAATCCATGAAGAAAAATCATTCAAACTGCTTCTGTGGATATGATGGAAAGAGACTGGGGGGAAACTGAACAAGAGTCCAGGTTCTTTTTTTTTTGTTTTTTTGTTTTGTTTTGTTTTGTTTTTTGTTTTTTGAGACAGGGTTTCTCTGTGTAGTTTAGGTGCTTGTCTTGGATCTCACTCTGTAGAGCAGGCTGGCCTCAAACTCATAGAGAAATACTTGGCTCTGCCTCCCGAGTGCTGGGATTAAATGCATGTGCTACCACTGCCTGGCAAGTCCAGGTTCTTATTAGTAACATATCTACCACAAATCAACCTGTGAAGTGTTATTTAGGTATCCTCATAACAGGTGGTGAAATGTCAAAAGTAATTCAGCTTATCGATTTTAATAACATATTTAGTAACGTTTTATTATAGCTCCAGTAGTTCACAAATATATTTAAGTTCCTAAGATAAGCGGGGAATCATCAAAATATTTGGAATGGATCAATTAATAAAACAAAAGTAATTGGCCTTGAAACTTAACTCTGCATAAGACAAAGGTAATTAAAAAGTAAAGGGTATTATTATGGCTTGGATGTGAAATGTCCCCCACAGGCTCATGTGTTTGAGCACTTTGGTCCTCAGCCAGTGGTGATGTTTCAGAAGGATGTGGAGCATTTGGCAGGTAGGGCCTAGCTAGAAAAAACAGGCCAGTGTGGAGCAGACCTTGAGCTCTAGGCCAGCTCCACGTCCTGTTTCCGGCTAACTGCTCACTGAGCTGAGAGGAGTTGAGGAATTCTAGCACATCTGCCATCGTGGAGTCACCTGCTGCCGTGTCTTTCCTACCATGTGGACTCTACCTCCTCAAACCATAAGCTCAGTGGACACCTCCACCCTCATGTTCTTTCTCTTCTGGTATTTGCTCAAAGCAACAATGTGATATGTTAAAAATAAATAAACCAAATGGGGGGGGGGGAAATGGAGGCGAGGCAGAGGGAAGGGAGAAAGTAGTTTTGATAAGGTAATTACACACTTACTCTCCCTAACTAAGAAATGGAAAATGAGATCATCACTTAAAGTTATCTTTATATAAGTGCTGACTTTTTCTCCTCCAATTGCCAAGAGAATTGGTACGTATCTTTCTGCATTTGGCATTCAAGTTTTTATTTGGAATGAATTAAGTGGTTGAAGCAACTATATTCTTGACATTTTTCAACCACTTTTGTTTGAATTTATACTTTTTATCTGAATTCCCTATGGCCACAAAAAAATCCATAGGTTGTTTTTTTTTGTTTTGTTTTGTTTTTTGTTTTTTACTTTTTCTCTGTAATAAAGTAACCATTAACCTAGAACTACTTTGTATTAGTCAAGAGGAGAATGGCCTCAAGAAAAAAAAAAACTTAACATGCAAAAAAAAAAAAGCTTTGTAATGTTCAGAATTTTATATAGAAGCATTGTATTCCATTAACCAGAGAAAGCAACTTATTAATTCAAAAGATACTACCTATATAGTGCTTACATTATTGTATTGCCAATTCCCCACTGGCTTCTGACAATGTAATAATCATACTCAAAATCCAATAGTCACATAATTGGAAATGCTTAATTAGATAAAAGAAGAATTGTATTTCTTGTTTATATTTCTTTGTACTGCTAAGACTATTATCCTCAAACCTTCTGATTTTTCTTATTAACCCAGAAATACAAACATTCAAGCATACACATAACCATATAAACAGAAATCAACATAGAAAAGTATGTAAAACTCTTAAAATGGCATGGTTTTGTTATTCTGAAATGGGCTGATTTTTCAATACTATTTTATCTTTAATTGCTATTGAGAAGGAAGGTCACTTGTTGAATCCCTATCTTATTCATAAAATTCTAAGGAGATACAGAAAACAATTTATTTCCCATGACTTACACACATTGCCATCCAAAACATTGAAACACACTGTACACAGTCTGAAATATAAAAACAAACAAACAAAAAAAAACAAAACGTGGACCTGAATTCACCTGGTTGTTAGAAATGTGCTCTGAACTCATCTCTATCATTGTAACAGAACCCACTTAAAACCTTTGTTGAAGGTTCTCTAGCTGAACCAATGCTACTGGAATCCCACTAGCTCATACAAAGACTTTCATCAGGGAAATCAAGGACAAAAGGCATCTGACCACAGCATGGAAGTGATTGAAAATGTTTTCATTTTGCTGTGCAATTCAACTTTATGTCCTAAAGTTCAACCCTTAAATAATTAGGATGAATGTGTTTGTTCATAATTCACTTCATAGCTGGATACAGATACTTTCAGGTTTGGGGAGATTGGGAAGTGTTGTTTTGTTTTTTGGTTTTTTTTTTTTTATCCAAAAGCATCTTTCTTGAAATTGTTGTTCAAAAGAGGGTACCAGAGACATTAAAAACAATGCAGTATATTGCCATTTCTCTGGGTTGCCCATCAGAATTTGATAGTAAGACCCTATTGCTGAAGACACCAAACACGTTGGTCGCAAGAGCTGGAGAAAAAGCTGGTACTGACATGGAAGCTGCTTCTGCCGGCTATCTTTCATAGTACTCAAAGGTGCTATGCAGGCTGCTGAGGGTGAAAGGTTATCAGCTCTCCCTTAACCAGTTGTGAACCCTATGAGCTGCAGTAATGACTGGCCTAGCAAGATATGCCCAGTCGTGGCATGAATATCGTGAGGGTAACAATCCACTTTCTGATTGTATGCAAGGCTCTCTCTACAGCAATAATAAACTCATGCTTAGTACTGTAGATCTATCCAAAGCCTGTGGCTGGGGAGCTCAAAGACTCTCAGGATGAACCTACTACTATTATCATGCTAAATAGAAACAGTATTAACCTGCCTCCTAAATACATATCTCTAAAACCATAGATTAATTCAGCATTCAGTCCTTATCAGAGAAGCAGCTTTAAACAGTGAATGCCAGTTAACACTCAGTCCTAAATGGGACTTTATATCACACATGCCCACGTCTCCAATACCACCATGAAAAGGGAGCAAAATGATTGTGAAAACAGAGGTCATGGAAAACTGGGATGAACTAGTGTCTGATGGACATAACAGGGTTATTGCATTCATGAATTCACAGCACCAGGGTTGCTTGCACAAGGCCTGTGCAAGACCTGCAAAAGATCAAGCCAGAATGGGTGGGAGAGAGGCACACAAGCCTCCACCTCCAGCTGAGGACCTAGTGCTAGCTGGTAGCTGGTAGACGCCAGGGGTGGAGGAAGTCCATTTACTTTAGGAGTGTGGCCTCTGGTGGGTTGATCATGCTCCAGTAGATGGTCCCACACCCCTGTATTCATGGGCAGCACTAATTGGACTTAGTGAGTTATGAGAGAAACAGAGAGAAAAAGAGAGAATGGGAGAGAGGGGAGAGAGCAGTGGGAGAACTGGGGGAACCGAAGCAGAGAGTCAGGGTGAGTATGATCAAAATATATTGTATGCATGTATAAAGTCCTCAAGTCATACATAAAAATAGTATATTTTGTTAAATCTTGCTAGTAATATTACCTGGTCTCATGTCTGTGAAAACACAACACAAAAAATATGCTGGGGTACATTGTCAACTAGTCACTTAAAATTAATAATTTTAAAAATAACAAACTATTCTATGAGGCAGTAGCATGAACCAACCAGTATGTAAAAATCTCCCTAAGACTCACATCATTTACACTTCATAATATCTCTATGAGAGAGATGTAATTCTCATATATCAGGTGAGGATATTGAGACCATGAGAATTTAGAAGCTTCTCAAGTGGGTTAAGTTGTCTAGAACTCACTCTGAATCTGTTTTCTCCAGTATTATTGGTATCTTGAAATAAAATGATTATACTTATAACATATAATTATATATAAATATCTAAAATATTCAAAAAAAAGCAAAACAGCCAATCACTAAGTAGGCTAGTGAAAAGAACGAGAAGTTCACAGAAGAAACACAGATTGCCAGCAAGTATTTTCAAAAGTGCTCAACATCCCTAGTCATCAGTGAAACTCAAATTAAAACTACTTTGAGATATTGCCTCACCTCAGTCAAAATGGCTCTCATCAAGAAATCTAACAACAAATACTGGTGAGGCCATGGAGAAAGGGAAATGCTTATTCAGTGAAAATGTGTTGCATATACGCAGTGAAATTGTATTCAGCTGTAAAGAAAAATGAAGTAATGAAATTTGCAGGAAATTTTTTTTTCTCAGATATTTGAGACTCTGAACAGCCCCGTTTTTCAATTTTGAGAATCTTTAAAATAAGTGCTTGAAGTTTTATTTTCTATTTGGTTTTATAAAAATATATGTGTGACAACAGAGCCAACCCTGTTAGCACTGGTGTGAGTGAGCCAGTCCCGAAATGACGAACATGGGAGAGCTGTCCTCATTACCTATAAGGCTTGTGGCAGCGGGGGTGCCCGAGAGTGCCCCCTCCCTGCCCCATGAGCGCCTGGAACAGGTGGGAGAGCTGGCCCTATGGTCATAAAATCTGGAGCGCCGACCCAATTAGTGCAGGTATGGGTGAGCCAGCCACAAAGTTGTGAACACCGGAGAGCTGTCCCCATTTCCCATCCGGCAGACCAACCCTACAGCTGGCCAGGCCCAGACCCATGGTTATGACTTGGCTTGCCCTGACATCCCCACACCATCTTTGATCTGCTGGAGCACGTGAAGGAACCTGACCCTCAAGACCCAACGCTGCAGGATCTCCACAACACAGGCCGACAAACAGGATATCCAGGAGGAGCCCCAGTGAGGGCCCACCAGCGGTAGTGCAGCAGAAATCAGAGGCCTCGAACCAGACCAATGACTCTTTGTAACGAACATTTGCAAGTAAAGATTATGGATAAAGGAAGTCTACGGCGTGACGTGCTGTGTCACACTGCAGCTTCCATGATGACATTTTCAATTGTTTCCCTTTTAAAACTTTTTTTCCTTTATTTCTCTTAAATTTTGTTTTATTGGGGGAGCGGGTGGTGCAGGGGTGGAGGGTGGATGCAAAGAAGAAATTAATGGGATCAAGATATATGATGTAAAAGACACATAGAATAAATTAAAAAATGTGTGTGAAATTTCTCACGAATTTTTGTATTATTTGATATCATGATTCTCAAAATTAATTAATACAGGAGAATTTGAAATATTTTATACTAAGGAGCTTAAAAACCAACTTTTAGATACAATTATATATTTATATTTCTTAGTTTTCAAAGACTTTTGTTTTCTCTGTGTCTTTTTTTGTAAAAAATACTTTATTTTTTAAAAAGAAAATATCACCAAAATACAAGAATCTTTTACTTTGATGAAAACTTAATACCTAATTTCTTCTCATATAATTAATTTTAATTTAATAGAAAAACTCTAGATTGCTACTTTTGAAAGTGATATCAAGTGTGAAATCCAGATGTAGCCATGCCTACTTCCCCCAGCATCTGTAGGTGTAGACATAAACAGCCTGATGGCTCAGCTCAGACGCAAGCTTAGATGTCTATAAGAGACGTCCTAGGGACTCCTGTGCACATTTTCTGTTAACATTCTATCTTAATAGCAATCAGGTAGGAATTTCCTGTGCAGCAAAATTTTACTCTATTTCTTTAACTCTGTTTTTCAAAACACTTTAGTGGGAGTAGAAAGAGATTATGAGCTCTTGGTGGACAGAATGATGCTCGAAGTCACATGTGTTAAAATCATATCAAAGACATAGTTAATCAGACGTCTTTGAGATGCATATGAAGGGAGACTTGTTATAATTACATTACAATCTCCAGCAACAGGTTAGTGAATACCCTAACTGTCATCATAGAGCCTTCATCCAGTGACTGATGGAAGCAGATACAGAGATCTATGACCAGGCACCAGGCTGAGCTCCAGGAGTCCAATCGATGAGAGAGAGGAGGGATTCTATAAGCAAGGGACATTGAGATCATGATGGGAAAACGTACAGAGACAACCAGCCAAACTAGTGGAAATGCATGAACTGTGGACCAATAGCTGTGGAGCCTCCATGGGACTGGACTAGGCCCTCTGGATACTCAGACAGTTTTTTAGCTTGAACTGTTTGGGGAGCCCGAAGGCAGTGGGATCAGGACCGGTCCCTGGTGCATGGGCCAGCTTTTTGGAGCCCGGTACCTAAGGTGTGACACCTTGCACAGCCTTAGTGCAGGGAGAAGGGGCTTGGACCTGCCTCAGCAGAATGCACCAGGCTCTGCTGACTCCCCATGGGAGACCTTGACATGGAGGAGGTGTGTAGCAAAATTTCTAAGCGGTCTTATTAAATAAAAAGCATGGAGCCAAATATAGGGGTGAAAACCTTAGAGATCAGGGCAATAGTAAGAGCCACCAACCAACCTTACCTCAACAGCTCTGCAGCTTCCAAAATGCCACAACTTCCTGTCTACCCAGGCTTTTATTGCCTTGCTGTTCTACTTTCTCATTGGCTCTTAACCCAGCTCCTCACTTTCTTGTCACTGCCTATCTGTATAGACCTCCAGGTCTCTATGGTTGGTACTGGGATTAAAGGCGTGTGTTACCATGCTTGGCTCTGTTCCCTAGAATGGCCTTGAACACACAGAGACCCTGCCTGCCAAGTGATCAGATTAAGGGCGTGTGCTACCACTGCCTGACTTTTGTGTTTACCTAAAACGGCTTGCTATTTCCTCTGATCTCCAGGCAAACTTTATTTATTAACATACAAATAAAATATCGCCACATTTCAGCACAAATAAATTATTACCACATTTTACCTTTTTTGTCTAATAAAAATTTAAAAGAATGTTGTGACTAATATAAGGAAAACTATATACAATAAGTATAATAACTATATACAATATACAAACAATAAATACATCAACAATGTCTGGTCCATTTGCATTTGACAAATTCAGAGAAAATATTCCATTATCTATTCTATTTTAGTGAGTCCAAAATGTACCTAATTCACTTTCTATCCTAACTTGTATTACCAACAGAAAACTATCTTATGATGTCTTTCAAACTTACACACTTAACACCTCTTAGTGAGTTTCTTTTATGAATTTCTTAACAAGGAAAATTGTTACTACAACTATCTAATCTTCAACTCCCTCAGAGACCCAAGAAGGAAATAATATCACCTAGTAAAACAGGAAGTGCAAACAAGCGACTTCCAAAAAAAATGTGAGTTGGCAGAAACAGCCAGCTACCTGGACAGTCACCGGAGGTTCCTCTGCATGTTGGGGCATCATTTTCAGCCTACAGGCTTAGCGTATCTGACAGACTCATTTGTGAAGTAGCATGTACACAAGGCCTACAGCTCGACCTCACATTTGGTGTGAGTATTCTATGTACCAGATAAACCTGAATTCCACCAGTGTCCTGTCATAATTTAGGATTTTAAATTCTGGAAATTGCTGGTGTTTTTGGAATTTGGCTGCCTATTCTTCTCGGCTTGTGGATGGCTTCATCTCAGCACCCCATTCTTCTCCACATCCCATTCTTCTTGGTTTGTGGGTGGTTTCATCTCGACATCCCATACTTCTCCGCATCCCATTATTCTCAGCTTGTGGGTGGCTTCATCTCCTTTATTAAATGCCAGGCTACCATTGAGAGGTTAAACTCCATCAACCTAGTTACTCTTTCAAGAATAACTGTTTCAGCTACTGTTCTACTGCATACCAGAAGCCATCAGTCCATTGCCTGTTCAGCTGCCTTTGAAGAAAGGGGCACTGTACATTTTCCAGATTGCAAAGCCCTTCAGCAATGGTGCCATATTGTCCTGGCCTCAGTGGACATCTGTTGCCAAAACTGCAACCACACTTGTCTTGGCAAGGATCGGTAGTCCTTTGTTTTGTGTCCTATTTGTCCATTTTGATTAGCATACTGTCAGCAGTCAATGCAAGGGCACTTTGTTGCCCAGGGGCTAACTTTTGCCACAATGAAAGTTAACTCCATATGCAGTTTCTTCAATACTCATATCTTCTCTGAAGTAGATTGGTGCTGCCAGGAGCTGACATGTCTCATAGACATAAAAAAAGAAAAATTCTAAGTT
Organism: Peromyscus melanophrys; assembly: GCA_902168415.1. Classification (NCBI taxonomy): domain Eukaryota; kingdom Metazoa; phylum Chordata; class Mammalia; order Rodentia; family Cricetidae; genus Peromyscus; species Peromyscus melanophrys. Next base: position 8,733 of record CABHPR010127401.1, read on the forward strand.
GTTAAAACATTTTAAATGTCATATTCTGTAGATCTCTGAAGGGTTTGAAGAAGACCTGTCTATCTAAAATATATCTCTGCTTGATCTTGAAAACATACCTAATATGATTACAAGTTCGATTGTAATGTCTAACTACTAACTTTTATTTCTTTATATCCTAATAGTTGGTAATAACAACATTTAAGGATTAGCAAATTGCATTACATTGTTAAATGAACTGTATAGGTACAATATCCTGAATAAGATTAGAAATATATGTACAGCATTTTCTAACAATATCAATCTCAATATATATAATTTGTATACCATATATAAAAATCCAATCAGATGTAAAGTATTTAAAACTAGTAGTTGTCTTTTAAAAGTAGATTCAATAATCTACCTTTTTATCTACATCATATCCATATCCTCTCTTTTTTCTTTTCAGAGTAGATTCAATAATCTACCCTTTATTCTATCATTTCTATATCTCTTTTTTTCCCCCAGAGTAGATTCAATAATCTACCTCTTGTCTGTATCCTCTTTTTTGTGGTTTTTTTTGTTTGTTTTTTAAACAAGAACTTTAAATCTAATCTCCTTTGTTTTGCCCTTTTCCTGACCCTCCTAAACAATGACAACTATCCCAAACCCGAAACCCATTGAAAGACCAAAAACCAACCGCCCCACCCCACCCCACCTCTTGGGAATGTGGGTGTCATGTTCTTAAAATTGCTTCCTGCTGTTTGTGAGCGAAGGCATCTTTAGGGGATCCTGAAAAGAAAATTTTTGGGTTGTCAAGTTCCAGGAGAGGGAGCTATATCATTTGTTGTTCAGTCTCTGCACAATGCCAAAGTTCAGGGCTTATCTCAAGTCCTTGTTCAAGAAGTCTGTGAGGCTGGATCATCTCAGCTAGCCATCTCAAAATTGTTCTGAGCAGTTTGTAGTCCAAAGCTGATCTTTGGATGATGTTTGTCAGCTTAGTGGTATTATTATTGTCCATGGGGAATTGTTGTTGTGGGGCCCCATCATCTTTCTGGAGACTTCAAATTCACTGTTAGGCCTGGTCTTGATTCCCTGCAAAAAACTGATAGAAACTCAAACACAAAAATATGTATAGGCAGCTAAATGAAGCCTTTTTTTCTAGAGTTAGTTAGTACTCTATATGACCATTAATATCTTAACAAAGTTTAATATATATATAAATCTTATAAATTTTGATATAAAATTCATAGCTTAAGAAAAGTTTAAAGAATCAAAATAGAACCAAAGAAATGAGATTAGAGGCAATAGAATAGTCCCTTTATTTTTTGGTTTTCTTCTGTCCCATATCAGAAGAGGCTCTTTCTTCTGACATGATACAGAGATTTTGCATTTTCCTTTTAACAACACGCTTGGGTTTAGAGAAGGAGAGAGCCATTCTCCAATTCTAAAGCCAGCTTTAATTTTTAATTGAACTGGGACTACAAAAAACCCATTTGTGTTAAGTGTCGGTAGAGAAGAGCAGAAACTTTTAGGAAGACTTATGAGATTTCATATGTGATATACCAATAGGCCATTTTAATCTTTTTCTTGGGATATTTTCTCTAGATGATTTGTCCTTTTTCTTCAGATGTCTCATTTGTCCAGTGTTCTTCAGATTCCTTAGCCTTCATTCTTCTGAAAGACAAAAACAAAAACCTTTCCCCAAGCTTAACTTTGGGGAGGTTCCCTTTTGGCAAGTTATATCTGATTAAATTAAAAGCATTTGTTAGTGGTATAAGTTAGTTTAAATTGGATGGTCATGCTGGTTGATGAACTATCACATCTTCTATTTAAGAGGTCTCTCGTGTTCAAATCGAACCTTTATCAGTTTTGATAAAATATCACCACAGAGGTGGGAATGAGGGATGGGTTGTGGGGGAAAGCTTAGGGGGCGGGAAGAGAGAGGAGGGGGGGAGGATCTGTGGTTGGTATGTAAAATGAATAGAAAATTCCTTAGTAATAAAAATTTAAAATAAAATAAGATTACTTCATAAAAATATTATATTACAATTTCCAAAAATCACAAATAAATAAATGCTGTTGGAATCATCACATCAGAGCCAGCATTGTTAGTACTAGCAAGCTCACACAGATGGGAAAAAGGCAAGCATGGAAAGGAAGAGGAGAACAAAGCATGAACCAGAAATTTCCCATTTTCCTCTGACCTCTCACCAAACACCCAGTGCTCAGTCTCTCATCCCACTGGTAGGCACATCCTTGTATTCAGAAATAACGATGAATATTTAGTGTACTTCCACTGAAAAAGATTAAGTGTTGAAATTTCTATTCTGAAGCTAAAAATAAAAGTTCTTAGACTGAATCACCAGCAAACGCTGTGACTCATCAGATGAGTTTGTTCTGCTCCTTTTGACTGCAGCAGACCCAAGGCTACGTTTTGTCCTCTTCCTTAAAGCCGCCTTTAACTTACTGGTAACTATTCAGTTCTGCTTTCTTCTTAGTTTCTTGTTATTGTCTTCTAACAGTTCATATATAATCCCCAGAGCAAAAAGGTACACAACCATTCAATGTGTACTGATTTACAGATCCATTTATCTCCACAGATTTAGCCTTCACAATAGCTTTCACTGACAAAAGTTTTCTTGTGTATCATAGTCCAGACTGCCTCATACCTAAAAAAATGTATATTGCCTGCCTGACTTCTCTTATATCTTCTATTAATTTTCAGCATTGAATAATTATTGGCTCTGTCAGGTAGAAAGATACTATCATGTCTTATCTCCTGTGGATTCACACAACACAAATACACAGAATTCTGTCTTTAGGCAGCTGCCGGGATATGACTGAAGATATATAGCTGAAACTCATTTTTTTTTAGATTATTTTATAATTTCAGAGAGCATTTCAGTTCATACACAAAAATTGTAATATTGAGCACATAGGGTGAAATAAAGGTAAATGATAATGTAAATATTAGTGTTTGTGTTAAAGTCAGAATCAAATTAGGAAATAAATAATAATGATACATGATAAAGAGGAAAACTAGATTTAGACCATGAAAATTATACCTCAGGAGGCAACTGATTTAGTGTGTGTAGTTTTTTCTACAGATATACTCAAAGTCCCCAGAACAGGACTTAGTAAGTTATATATACTCAGTGAATATTTATCAATGAGCAAAAAAGCCAAAATCTTTTACATGGTAATCACCCACTCATTAATTTTGTTTTGGTTTGATTTCTTCAAGCTTTGCTTCCCAATTCCACTTCAAAACACCATTGAAAAAAATAGTCTCTGAGAAACAACTTTTCTAGCTATAAAAATATTTTTGTTTAATATTTCCAGAACCTAGATTTGCCTTAAGGATTTATGACATTAACATTTTTCTCTTCTGAAGAACTGTCATTAATTGTGACTAATACTGACCTTTTGACTTGTAACTGTGTAAATAGTGTAATTTCAGTAACATAGTTTTTACTAGACAAGGGTACTCTTTATGTATTTTTAAATAGACCAGAATAATAAATATGAACATTAATATTTTCTTAAGTTGTTTAGTTTTTGCTCTTGTGAAAGTTTTCAAACTATTAGCTTTACAAACCACAAGGAAATTAACAGTGCTAGCCACATTTTAATTGGCATATTCAGCACTAGAAAGAGGAAGAGAATTTAAACTCCAAATCAAGGGGCCAAATGACTGTGAGTTACCTGAACAACTACAGAGAATAACAAACTCACTGCAAACATCAATAGTTGAGACGTAGGTATTGTACTTTCCCAATGAAATCCATTTTCTTACATGTCGTTACCCTCGTCTGACTTCACCATCATTGCTACAGTCCATTCCTCTTTTCTTTCTCCTTCATCCTAGCTAACATGAAACTCTGTCTTCTATGCTGTCAGAATCCAAAGTGACAACTAAGACTAGAGACTCAGTTAGAAAGAAGCACTCCAGATAGCGAACATTCTCCTAAATATCTCATTCTGTTAAAGTATTCTTGACAGTTTCATGTTCTTTAAATGCAAAAATAAACTAAACAAGATTTTCTAACTGGAAATTTTTCTAGTTAATCCAAAAAAAAAAAAAAAAAAAAAGACTTTATTCACACAGGTGGAAGGGTGGTTACCAGAGACTGGGGGAGTGGCAGGTAAAGAAGTGTGTAGAATAGTTGATCAGTGGGCATGGAGTCCAGTCAGAGAGGAGTTAAAAGTTCTGTGTGAAAATAAACCTATTTTAAACATTCATTATAAAGAAATGATAAATATATAAAACGGCAGATGTTTAACTTAAACAATTAACAATCAACCTGTGCATTGAAATACACCATAAATATATACAATTTTGATTTTTATGTATAGGTTTAAAATAATCTTAGAGAAATCAAATACAAAGGAGCATGAGGCCTGAGGTTTTTTTTTTTTTTTTGAGAATTTCCTATATGAGTACTGTATTTACATTTCCACCCCTCTATACCTATTTCACCTCATTCTGTGCTCTCTCAACTCCCCCTCAAGCTTCTTTTAAAATTATTATTGTCATTCTATGCAATATGTATATGTAAATACAACTCACTCTGTCATTGAGTGTTGCTTATCTGTCTATGTATTTATGCTGATTACTTGAGATTGGATAACCTATCAGGGGTCTTGGATCTGGAGAAGACTGAATTTCCAGCAGCCATTGGTTGCTTCTACCTCTTCTTCTAGGGATAGGGCCTTGTGAGATTCCTCCCTTCCGCACTCATTGCTAACCCATGTGGTTATTGTTCTGGTCTTGTTTAGTTGATGGTGTTGAGATTTCATGGATGTAGTTTCTCTATGGTATGTACAAGACAGTATCTCTCAGCAGATATTCTGATTCTCTTTTCTTACAATCTTTCTGCCTCTACTTCTGAGCTGTTCCCCTAAGCCACCGGTTTAGGGATTCTACTGTAGATGTATCAAATTGGGTCAAGCATCCCATGGTCAATTGTTCTCTGCATTTTGACCAGTTGTGGATTTCTGTAACTATCTCAGTCTGCTGCAAAGAGAAGTTTCTTTGATGGGGGGTGAGGTGGTTTGAATGAAAATGGTCCTCTGCTGGTAGCCATATCAGAGGAGTAGCAGGTGGCAATTGAGCTTCCGGAGATCAGTACACCAGGAATCAAGGCACACTGATGGGTGAATCTTGGCTAAGCAAGGCCCCTGAGGGCTTTAGCAGGACTGTCTCTTGCTATTGCTGTGCCTTTACATGTTTACTGCTGCCATTTTCTCTAGTATCTGGCATGATGTGAATGGGTGTGGGGGGATCCTCACTGCCTTTAATGTAGTGTGATTATCTCATGGAAATATCCCTTTCTATTGGGCATTTTTACCTGTGGATTATTATGAAGATGATATCCTCTTAATCTGTACCATTTGAGGTGTTGCCCCTGATAAAGCAGGGGCTACAGGGGATAGAAAATAGGAATAAGGAAGTGTCACACAGCTAGGACTCATGAGTTTCTATTGAGAAGTTATATAGACTATGGTTTAGGTTAATGACTAAGAAAAACAATCAAGTCCTAGGAGTTAGCTCAAGTTCTTTGTGATATTGGGAGATGTGTTCATGGATTTCAGTGATCATCATAGCTAAAACAAAGCTTTAAACAATTGACTTCATGTAACTAGAAACCGAAGAATTGGATGGTTAATTAAGATAAATGGAATGGACTCTAAAATATGAAAAATGAACTAGTAACCTATTTTTCTGGCAATTATAAAAACTACTGCTTATGTAAATGGTTATGGCTGAAAGGCTCCTGATCTATGAGAGGTCTGAAAGATAAAAGGTTACTATATATGGGTTCTTGGGGATAATTTCTTTTTACCTGTAATATGTTTAATCATGTAAGGGAAATGATAAACATGTTGTTTCTTACTTGTATTCATTGTAATCATTCACTTAAAAATTAGAATGTAGCCACGTTGTAATCTTTATATTGCTTGAAAGTATATAAGCTGTGAGGGAAAAAATAAGCAGGGAGAAGGAAGACAGTCAACAGGACGCAGAAGAAGGGAAACATCACGGTAGAAGATCAGAATAATGAATGAAGAACTAAACTTTGGCCCTCAGAAAAAAAAATAGAAGACCCAAAGATGAGTACAATTAACTATAACCATTTAATATTTAACAAAATTACCAAAAAATACACACTGAGAAGAGATAACATCTTCAACAAATGGTGCTGTGAAAACTGGATGTCCACTAGGCAGACTTTCCTTTCCCATTTTCCAGTTCACAAACAACTGACATGGAGACTTAATATTCATTATAAATGCTCAGTTGATAGCTCAGGCTTGTTACTAGCTAACTCTTACATTTTAAATTCACCCATATTTCTTATCTACCCTCCACCACCTGTCATAACCTTCTTTCAACACAGCACATCATCCTGCTTCCCTCTGTGTTTGCTTGTGACTCCTGAGTGTTCACATGTAGATGAATGAAATTAGGCCCATATCTATCGCCATGCACAAAAACTGACTCTAAATGTATTAAAGACCTCAACATGAAACCTGGAGTGCTGAAACTACTAGAAGAAAACACAAGTGGTAACTTATACAAGATATAAGTGTAGAAAATTTTTTCTGAGTGGGACTCCATCCACTTGGGAATTAAAGCCAACAATTGACAAATGGATCCTCATAAAACTAAAACATATCTGTACAGCCAAGACACCCAAGTCATCACAGGCTCAGACTCCCCACAGTCTTCTCTCTTTTCTTCCACTTTCTCCTCCACAGCCAGAGCCACACTCCCTGCTAGTGCATGCCCCCTCCCCCACACACCCGACACACTACAGCAAGTCCACCAGACCTCATTGCAAAGTGGCCAGGGCATTTACCAGGAAGCCAAGCCAGCAAGGTTCCATGCTTTAATAAAGAATTTTGACCTTTATCCTCTACAATGAACATTTCATTGTGGCATAGGATGAAGACAGAGTGGATGCAGACAAGCAGGGAGATGAAGCCCAGGGTGTGGTTTCTGGGTGTGCTGGTTAGGTTTTTTTTTTTTTTTTTTTTTTTTTGTCAATTTGACATGAGTTAAATCATCTGGGAGGAGGAGGCCTCAGTTTAGAAAATGTCTCCACCAGATCACCCTATAAGCATGTCTGTAAAGCATCTTGACTGATGATTGCTGGGAGGCGCAGCCCACAGTGGGCAGTGATACTTCTGGACAAGGTGGTCCTGGGTTGTATAAAAAAGCAAGCTGAGTGAGCAATGAGGAGCAAGCAAGTAAATAGCATTCTTCCTTGATCTCTGTTCTTGTTCCTGCCTCCAGGTTCCTGCTTTGAATTATTCATGCCTTGGCTTCCCTCAATGATGGACTATAATTGGGATATGTAATTGGTCATGGTGTTTTATCACAGCAACAGTAACCCTAACTAGAACACGGAGTATGGTGCTAGTCACCAGATGAAGGGACAGCCTTCTTTGGCTTCCTGGGAGGGACCGATCATCTTAGCAGAGGCCAAAGCACAAAAGAAGAAAAAAAGTTGTGGATAGTATGTGGAGTGAGTAGAAAATTTATTAATAAAGAAAAATGAAAAAAAAAGAAGAAAAAAAAAGTGGTACATTATTGCTTTGTTTCTCCCACGGGTGCCTGCTAGAGAATGAAGCGTGTATTATTTTTGTTAGGGCCTATACTATGTGCAGAAGTGCCTTGAATGTAATAATTATCCAATTAATCTTTCAGTTAAAATAATAATATTAATATTCATAAGTATCTGCTAAGATTAAACTTAATTTTAAAGAAAGATTTAAAGGCTTGCCAATCTTAAGTACTTGTCCAACAGATCCAAAGTCTTTCATCTCACCCACTCCTCTTTCTAGCAACAGTTCCTGCTCCAGCTGAATAAACATGTCCAGTTAAAGTACAGAGGTTTGGAAAAATGGTACATGAAACTCACTTAAAAATTCAGGGTCCAACAAATAGATTAGAGAGGTAGTCAACTATTGCTATTCTCTTATTTCAGAAATGAAGAATTGAAGGGAAATTAAGGTGACATGATTAAATATTTTGAATCATGCATAGAAATTGCTATTCAGAAGTCGCTTTGAGATCTTAGTTATCAAAAAGAATTTCCATTTGAAAGAAAGTGATGTAAATGCATAAAGGTTGTTGAGCAATAGGAGCCCATTGCTCATTATGCTACAAAAGAAAATCAAACGTGCACCATTTATTTGGCTCCTTTGAATCCAACTCCTGCATAAAGTGAATAAATCATAGAAATTACTTAATATGAAGTAATTTGTTCCATTTAGATACCATGGAGATCTAGGATTAAAGTTTGCTGCAAATAAAAGCAAGTAACTAGAATGTTTTTTCTTGTTTGAATAATGTGTAAAGGCTTCAGTTGACATCCAGTCTACAGTGGGGTGAAAGGGAGAAGAAAAGAATGAAAAAAAAAGTCGAGATCATCCCATTTCACACCTCAGGTGACAAGTGGCCTTTGTTATTGTTTCTCCATTGCCAATCAGTTTACTATCCTTGCATGATTTTCTTCTGAAGTAGCTGAAACTGGAGGACATGTTTCATTCCTTGTTGGCAGGATGGTATGTGACTTCCCTTTTTCTGTTGAGGCAGATTTCTCTGCATTTCCCAGGATTGCCTGAAAACTCCAGCACAGCTTCTGAAGTAACTGAGTTTACAGGTGCTCACCTCCAAGGCTGAATGGGACTTCACTTTTTTTTTTTTTCATTTGAATTTCTCATGGGTATTCCCAGGAAGTCTGTCAAATATTTGTGTTTGTGCTTAGCATAATGCCCATGTATGTCACAGGTACTATGACTTATATTTGTAAAGAAGTTTACATTTCAAAATGTTCACAGAATCATTGTAACTGCTGTATGGTAGAAGCAGGGAAGGATTTTTATACCCTTCTGGCTGACAAAAAGGTTGGAAGAACTCTAGTACACCTAGGCTGTGCAGGATGAGATGAACATGGGCTAGATCAGAGGCACACCCCAATACAGTGCTTTGCCACTTCTGAGACCCTGCACACATGCTTGTATTAATTCAGACTTTAAAAATTGACACTATTTATAATAGTACAACAGCACAGAAAACAAAAAGAAAGGAAATTGTAAGGAGAATCAACTATGGAATTGTAAAGGAAATTCTAAAGAGAACTGTAAGGAAAATCAACTATGGTTTTTTGTTTTGTTTGTTTTGTTTTTTAATCAGCTTCTAAGATTAAATTACGCAAGTAGCTAAACTGGTTTAAAACTTGCAAGGTATTGCTCAAATCGAGTGAGCAATCCTGGTTTTTTGTTTGCTTGGGGTTTTTTGTTGTTGTTGTTGTTTTTGTCGTTGCTTTATTTTTTTATGGAGCATAGAGTACTTTGGCTCAAACAAGCTGCTTCTTGTCCTTAATTCAGTAACAGACAGAAGGATGTAAGTCAAACAACAAAAGCACTTTTTGAATTCACAAAGTGTTTTCACAACCCCGCCCCCACCCGGTTCACACAGAAGCTGCCTCCAAACCCAAGTGCCACCTTTATCTTAAAGGTCCAGGACACGTGAGTAGCAGCAAAGGTCTATTCAGCATTTCTCTCACAGTAGGAAGCTACAAAATTCCACAGACACTCTGCACAATGCAGCTCTTATTTAGAAAAGGAAGGCAAACCGAAGGCATGAGACAATATGCTATTTGCTTTTAGTGTTTCTTACACTTAAGTTATTTGACTCAGGCTGCAAGAAGCAGAGAGAGATAACCCCACACACAGCTCCGCCTAAACTTCAAAACCCCATCAAGGGTTTGAAGAAAGATGGAGGATGTCTGCTGGCTTCGATAAGAAAGCGTAAAAGACAGGACAGAGCCTTAGGAAGTGGAAAGATACACAAAAGTGTGTTCATTATTCAACCTCGTAAATTTATGATAAAGAACAGTTGACTTATTTGTGTGAGGATAAAGCTAAAACTCTTAATTATAGGATATACGTGCTGGCCATAGCAGCAATCTAGGTTTTAGTAATAAAACAAATAAATATGCTTGTTTTTACAATTTTTATTAAATTTGAGGTTATGTGTTTCATTAAAGTTACTACCTATCTCTGCAATAATATGTGATAAAAATTATTTAAAAATTCATTAGAGGCTTTCATTAATTAAAAGAAAATATTTAAAAATGCCTTTAAAATTCTATTACTCTAGGGATGGTGCCAGAGCTTGCTTCAAAGCATGCTTCTCCTTGATGGGAGCAGAAGGCAAGTCAAGATCCAATTGTCATGGTCCTGGACTCCATTCCCCAATTTATTAATAACCCACTAAAAATACTAAATGACCCTTATAACCCAGGCATAGTGGTTGTGTTGGACGGATGAAAACTTGTAGTCCTCTCATGGTCTTTGTCTTTGAGGCATCCTCTTTAAACACTGCATGTAGTTCTGGAAGTGCGGGCCACCCTTCACTCTTTATGGACAGGAAGCAGAGATGAAGTAATACATCAGGATACACTGATCCAAGGGAGCCTCCTTAAAGCCACAGTAGCTTTCTTCTGTGCATCTCTGCAACCTGGATAAGAGCCTAAATTAAAAACAGTTATTTTCTATACTTTAATTCAAATGGACAATAAGTCACACTTTTTATAACACTTTATATAACCTTAAGAATTTTCTACTTTCATTATACTGAAAGAATCTTGCTTGGTTTTTCTTTTCTTAGAGAACAATTTATTTGTTTTTATTGCTTTTTACTTTCCTTTGGTTTATTTATTTATTTATTTATTTATTTATTTATTTATTTATTCTTTGTTTATTATTGTAGGTGTATGAGTGTTTTGACTACATGTATGTGTGTGTACCACATGCATGTCTGATGCCAGGAGAGATCAAAAGAGAGAGTCAGGTCCCCTGGAACTGGAGTTACTGATGGTTGTGGACCACCGCATGGGTGCTGGAGCTGAACCTAGATCCTCTGCAAGAGCAACAAGTACTCTTCACTGCTATGACGTCTCTCCAGCACTGAATCGCTTCTACTGTTATTATTTCTTCCATTTTGAGGACCATAATTTCATTATTCCTCCTTCCCTTTCCTCCCTCCAAATCCCTCCTTTATCTCCTTCAAATCCATAGCCTCTTTCCCCCATTAATTGTTGTTACATACATATATGCATATTCATATTTACTCCTAAATATATAAATACAACCTGCTCACTCTGTATAATACTACTTGTATGTGTGTTTTCAGGGTTGACTATTTGGTATTTGATCACCAGTTCCTGGGCTCTTCCTTGGGGAAGACTTTCTCCCACTCTCAGAATTCTTTAGTAGCCTGTAGTTCTTTGTGTAGAGTTGAGGCCTATGGGCTTTCCTGTCTACTTTAGCGTGTCTGTGGTTACTGTCCTTGTTCATCTCATGTTTAGGCAGCCAAGTTGGTGAGAGTTTACAGCTGTGGCTTCTAAAATTTCTAGGAGACACAATCTCACAGCAAACTCCCTGTTCCTCTGGCTCTTACAACCTTCCACTCGCTCTTCTGCAATGTTTTATAAAATTTATCCATTGGGACTGGGCTCTAGAACTCTGCATTTTGATTGGTTGTATTTTTCTCTAATGGTATATTAATCAGGGTTCTCTAGAGGAACAGAACTTATAAAATGAATATATATATATATATGCATACACACATATATATTACATATAAAAGTCCAAGAACCCAGTAGTTGTTCAGTCTACGAAGCTGGATGTCTCAGCTGGTCTTCAGTATATGCTGGAACCCTGAAAAAGTAGGCTCCAATGCCAGCGAAGGAACGAATTTGCTAGTAAAAGTGAGAGAAGCAGGCAAAGAGAGAAAGCTTCCTTCTTCCGTGCACTTCATATAGGCGGCTGGCAGAAGGTGTGGCACAGATTCAAGGTGTATCTTCTCACCTCAGATATCCAGATTATAAGTGTGTCTTCCCACTTCAAATGAATTAATTAAGAAAAAATCATTTGCAGGTATGCCAAGCCATTTGGGTTTTAGTTAGTTTCAGATGAGGTCAAGTTGACAACCAAGAATAGCCATCACAAATGGTCTCCATCTGTTACAAAGAGAAGTTTCTTGATGAGTGGTGGAGACTACACTTATCTGTGGATATAAGAACAAATATTTAGAATGAAGTTAGGAATTATTGCATTGTATTTTTAATCAATAAGATATCTCATACTTTGATAACTTCTTTGAACTTTGTACACTTCAATTTTTTATGATATTTATATTACATTATTCCTTAAACATCAAAACATTACCAAACATAACTAAAGTTCTAATCTGAAATTATAATTTTTGACTTTTAATTCTAAGTTTAAGTATAATTATAGCCATGCTAATCTATTGGGAGCAAACTATCCACATAGGTTAATCTTAATCTTCAAAGATATAACTAATTTTTTCCATTTAACTTGAAAATTAAATTTTAAATCAGTTAAGAAGTAATTTATTGGTTCTGCAAAAAATGGTATAAGATTACATTCCAACTTAGAAGTTTCAAAACATTAACTTATCAGATTATGAATATGAATATACATTTAAAGATTAAGCTGTTTTTCACATGTATTTAATGTAAAAGTTTAAAGATAACAGAATTATTTTAAAATTATAAGTTATAATTTATTTTAAATTAGTACATAATTGATATGTCAAAATAATGGAATTTTGAATAGAAAGAAGCTTTGTACTAGTGAGACCATTGAAATGATCACTTTGCAATTTGTACTTAAAATTTTCTGTCAGAAGAGAAGTTTGTTCAATTGACTTGAGCAGAAATCCCAGCATCACCAGCATATGGCACTGGAGAGGGGAGCCTGCGCCATGGCCATAAATGTGAGGTGTCTGGATGACAAAAAAGATTTTCATGTTCAGGCCTGTGTTCAAGGAAGAATTCTTTAAAATCTATTTCATAGAAGAAAAACTCCATACTTTATGCCCATTTTTTTCCTGTGAAGCCAAAATCTAGTCACTTATGCTTGGGACAAAACAGGACCTCCTGGTTTCTGAACTCCTGTGATCATTGCAATGAACACGCCTCTTCACTTTTGGTGGTAGGGTGCATTACTAATAGTGTCTATATTTGGAGTGCATCTATGATCACAAATTTCCATTACTTAAGAAATGGAAAACAAAAAAAATTCCCAAAGAGCTTATATAACATCTTTTATATGAGCATAATCTTTCCAAGGATCCAGGTATTCCTTCTCCTAAGGATGAGCAGAGACACATGGAGCTAAAGACAGACAACATAAAATTCTAAGTGACAGTCAGGCATGTATGTCGTTGCCATGAACCTCAACTTTCCCAATATTATGTCATTTGAATAGAAAACATTTCTGAAATGCAAGCTATGCTGCTGTTTCCTATCTGCACCATCAAAGAGAAGTTAAGACAGAATGAGGGAATAGGGAAGAAAGGTAACTTTTTGTCTTTTTTGTGTCAAAAAGTCTAATTTCTAATACCATCATCCCTTTGAAGCTGAACTATATCAGGAAGGCAAAATGTCAATAAATAAAAATTGTGTGCAAACAGTTGGCTAACATGAATTTTTTTGTTGAGGTTACTGGAGTTATGGATTTCTTTTTGAAGTATCTGTTAGTCTCAACATAAATTTTTAGAAGTGTACTTGACTATTACAATGAAGACAATTAGAAAACTAAGGATGAAATAATGTGAATCATGTTAAATTGTAGGCAGAAGTTTCTGTCCCACAAGTAACCACCCAGAAACATAATATTAATTATAAATGCTTGGCCAATAACTCAGGCTTGTTATTATCTAACTCTTATATTTAAATTAATACATATTTCTTATCTATGTTTTGCCACATGGCTTGGCACGTTTTCTCAGCACAGGATATCCATCTTGCTTCTCTCTGTTTCTGCTGGTGACTCCTCAGCTCTGACCTTCTTTCTTCCAGAATTCTTAGTTTGCTCTCCCACCTAACCTTATCCTGTTCAGCTATTGGCCAGTCAGCTTCTTTATTAAACCAATCACAGTGACATAGATTCATACAATGTAAAAGAATATTCCACACTAAGTGGTGAATGTTTTAGAAGAAATAGATCATATCTCAACTTTCATTACCTTAACAGAATTATGGCTCTCACTGATAACAGATAGATGATGGGTGGTAGTGGCACACACCTTTAATCCCAGCACTGAGGAGGCAAGGGCAGGAGGATCTCTGTGAGTTTGAGTCTAGCCTGGTCTTGAAAAGAAGTTATCCTAACTTCTTAAATACAAAGATAAGTCCCATTTATAAATTATATGTACATACATCCGTATACATATATATGTATGAAATCTGGGAGAGTGCATCCTTTGTCCTTGAGATTTACATACCAAAAGTAAATCTCTGTATATTGCCTTAAATTTTAGTGGTTTATTAGTATCATAATTTCATGAAAAAGTCTGCTATTTTTGATGGTAAGCTCAAATATAACAACCCACTGTATGTTTATTTGTCTCTGGTTTGATGTCACAAGTTATAACACCCTCTTCTAGATTTCTATATAATGAAGATCTTGTGATACACAAGCTCAGACCTTCTCAAAAGCTGTTAGATCAGACAGGTCTAGACTTTGATCCCTAGATAGGCAGAGTCTACATCCCATCTCGGCAGTGAAAAGTTTCAGACAATGAATCTTCAGTCTTCATCAACCCATATGAGTAAGAGATCAAAGTCTCAGAGGTAGATGGTGAGACAGGATTGAAAACCAGGGGAAGTTGTTGGGATGTAAGAAGGGACTGGAGTCACCTCACTGCATACTCTGGTTGAAGTCTCTTGCTAGCTGAGAAAAAAGAATTCCAGCATAGTTAACATTGGCTGTGAAGGTTTCCTACAGAGAGATAATATGTCTTGCGTAAAGCAACTTCAAATAACAACATTAAACTATCAAGGCTAAGAATGTATGACCTTTGGGGTCACCTTTCTTACTACTTCTCCAGATGCAAACCTGGAATCTCACTAACAAGACTTTAAATTTCATTCATGGTAAAAAAAAAAAAATCTGTCTTAGCTTTCTTGAGCAACCCTTGTGAATTACAGCTTTACCTTATCAGTTGTAATCCTATCCAATGCACCTCAGGAACCACCGTAGTCCCTTATTTACTGAAAAAGAGGGAGGCAAGGTTCCTTAACAACCCTCAGAGCTGTTACCTCAGAGGCCACCAAAATTATGTTTAAGCCCACCTCTCTCTTAAGAAGTGCACACCAATGGTTGGGTGTGTACTATCCTTTCCCTGCATGCCTCTCTTTCAACTAATTCCCATGGTTGAATTTATATTTAAATATCTTTCTCATAAACTCTAACTCAATTTCTTTTTAAAAGTACCTAATATAGATGTTATTAAAATCTGTGATCAATGGAACGCTGGACAGGTATTTAAATAGCTTATCTTAGGATTTCATATTAACTCAGATAACTGTCTAGATTCTACGCGAAGTGTGCAGATATGTTGGGAAATCTCTTCATGCATAATGAAAAGTACTCCATTTGTTGTGTTTTAACAACAGAGGGAAGGAGTCACACCATACAACAGTGCCCATGGAGGAGGTTTACTGAGGGGAAGGGAGGAGAGAAGGAGTTGCAAAACCAGGATGAGATCAAAAGTGTCGCAGCAGTACAACTCAAATCTAAAAAGTTGTGTAGTATACAAAGCAGTAGTGTGACAGAAATGAGAGCCAACGATTTTCAAGGCATGCTAAGTAGGTCATCAAGAGTCGAGATATTTGATGTGGTTATTAACATGGAGACTCTGAGACTCCAACAAGATCTCCTAGGTAGCAGGTCTCAGTAAATCTGTGTGTTTATAACAGGACTCTCAGACGATTTTAATATAAAATTCAACTTGGAAACCACTGGTTAAAACTTTATAATCTAGCTTTAAATTTTCTCCAGGATTTATATAAAATCTTAGGAAAAAAACTTAGATTTAAAAAAACAATGTTTCTTCCACTTAAATGGAAATAGTAATACCTACCTCATGTGATAAATTTAATAAAATAATATGTTAAGTACTTGGCACATTTCCTAGTACGTGATGCATCAACTATTAGTCAATATTAATGAGATGGAAATAGAACTGGTCACCCAGAGGCAGCAAGCCTGTAATAGCCGCCAATCTGTGCACACAATGTGCTGAGTCAACACTTTTAAAATGGCTGCGTTGATGTGGTCCTTTGCTGAAAACTGTCCACTAAAAAGCCAGTCACCGGAGAGGAAGAAATGGATGGCTCAGTCAGTAAAGTGCTTGGCTCATAAGTAGAAGAACTTGGGGCTGGAGAGATGGCTCAGAGGTTGGGAGCACTGACTGCTCTTCCAGAGGTCCTGAGTTCAATTCCCAGCAACCACATGGTGACTCACAATCATCTGTAATGAGATCTGGTGCCCTCTTCTGGCCTGCAGTCATACATGCTGTATACATAATAAATAAATAAATCTTAAAAAAAAAATAAGTAGAAGAACTTGAGTTTGATCCCTAGAGGTTGTGTAAAAGGCCAGACATATTGGTACACGCTTATAATTCCAGCTGTTGCAGGATGGGAAAGTGAGGTGGGCAGATTCCTGAAGCTTGCTTGCCAGGTACTCTAGCCTACTTGGTGAAGTTCTAGCCCAATGAAAGACGCTATCACAAGCAAATAGTAGAAAGTGCCTGAGGAACGACACCCAAATTATCCTCTAACATCTACGTGTACATAAACACGCATGTATGTGAGCACACGAACACACACACACACACACACACACACACACACACACGAGCACACACACATGCACACACACAAACACAGATGCACACAAAAGAAGCTAATCACAAAAGACCACAAATTAAATTACTTTACTTACATGGATTATCCTCTGGTAAGGGTCATAAAAGGGTTGAGAAAAATCAAACCTGAGAGAGATGTATCGCCCCGCCCACACACAGGAGATGACTGTAGCAAAGAAAAGTACAAAATGTGCCAAATAGCATTGTGAAGACGTGTGATTCATATCCTCAGAAAGATGGGAAATGATATTATTTCTGTTTTAAAACATCATCCACAGAACTAGGCTATTCACGCTAACTCAGCATATCCACTTTGCCATGGAAAATCTGGCAAGCACCACTGTGACCTGGTGATAGGACTTAAAGTTACCAGAGATAAGTAAGTCCTGCCAATGGCAGCCACCCCATCAGATGTGATGGAAAAGGGCACTTTACTTCTGTGAAATCCTTTACAAAAAACTAATGACTCCAAACCAATAATGACCGAAGCATCATAAAACCTTGAGAAACTTTTTGTCAAAACCTTCAGCCAACACACCTCAAAACTGTCAACATCAAGAAAAACAAGTCTAGGAAACTATTATAGACTGAGTTACAGAGCAGAGTTCACAGCTGAAAACCGGTGTGGTCGCCTGGGTGGAGTCTCACAGTGGAAAACGGAGAATTGTGAAATTCAAACAGACAAGATGCTTCTTTGCAGGTTCTTGCCCTGTGAATGGATTGGAGTTGTATAAGATGCCAGCAAGAGAGGCAACTGTCTGAAAGGTAGACAAGAAACCTCTGCTGCTATTGCAACTTTTCTATACACCTGAAAGTAGCCCAAAATAAAAAGCTAATTTTTAAAGTATTTTATTTGGCTGTAAAACTGACTACAGGGACCATCAAGCAGAAACTCCATGGGAAATATGGGTTAAGATTCCAACATGACCTTTTTTTAAAACATAATTTCTTTATTGAATCTTTGGGAATTTCATATCACACACTCTAATTCTACTTACATCCTAATCCCTCCATATCCCCTCACCCCTACAAGGCCCCGCAAAAGAAAATTTAAAAAAAATCAAAACAAAACAAAACAGGCAAACAAACAAAAAGAAAAGAAAAAAAAACAAAATAAAAAATCAAAAAGAAACCAAAAATCTCTTCCCTCCTCCATCTTTCCTGCCTCTCCAACACCTGTTCATTCCTCCTGGTGGCACTGGGAGCCTCAGTGTGCCACACAGTGTACCCTTTGTCCAGTCAGCTTTACTTGCAAATGCGCAACTCAGTGAGTCACTGGTTGGGTTTAAGGCCTCTGGTTTCTGGTACATCATCATCACTGGATCCTCAAAGAAACTCCTCTCAGATATCCCGTGGCTTCCCCGAGTCATAGAGATCCTTCAGGTATCATTTTGTGATGATATATTGTATACCCTAATAAACTTGCCTGAGGATCAGAGGACAGAGCCAGCCACTAGATTAGACATAGAGGTCAGGAAGTGGTGGCACACACCTTTAATTCTATCACTTGGGAGGCAAAGATCCATCTGGATCTCAGTGAGTTCAAGGCCACACTGGGCTACATGAGATTGATCCAGTATAGGAGAGAAACATACCCAGGCAGTGGTGGCACACACCTTTAATCCCAGCACTTGAGATCTCATGCCTTTGCTTGGGAAGCACACACACCTTTAATTCCAGGAGTAATACGGCAGGACAGAGAAAGGTATATAAGGCGTGAGGAAACAGGAACTCACTCTCTTTAGGCTGAGGGTAAGGTAGAGGTAAGAACTAGGGCTGGCTGTTCTGATTCTCTGATCTTTCAGCTTTCACCCTGATATCTGGCTCTGGGTTTTCTATTAAAAGACCGTCTAAGATTCAAACATTATTCCACAGGACCAGTCCCTTCACTAAGAGTGGGAACCTCCAGCAGGTCCTAGATGGGGTAGGTGTTAGGGTGGGCCAACCCCAGACCCAGCTGTGGGCCTGGGTGGTAGTTAAGCTGGTCAGTCCAGGCCACTAGGACTGCCCCCCTCAGGCAAGGGGTAGAGCCAGCTCCCCTAAGTCCATGCCATCAGGGTCAATTCTCCCTTGTCTGTGGTGAGGGTGGGGTCATCTTTCCTGAGTGTGAGGGGCCAGCTCTCTTGCTGCACTATCCAGTGAGGGGCAGGGTCAGCTATCCCAGGGCCAGCTATGGGCAGGAGCATGGCCCTCTGATTTCATCACAAATGGTTCCTATGGGCCCCTGGGGTGACACAGACATCAACACAGACCCCAGGTGCAACAGGACCACAATCCCAGACACGGCACTTGGCAGTAGCTTGGGCCCAGGTGACATCCTGGCTCTGAGTGGAAGCACAGGCCATTGAGATCAGGATGGCTCTGGTGGCAGCATGGCCCCTGACACCAACAAAACCACAGGTTGCAGCCCAACCCAGGTTTCCGTGTAACCTTTGGTGGCCTCGGACTTCAACACAGACCCCGGTTGAGGTAGGACCATGGACCCAGACATCACTGTGGTGCAGGCCACCCAGACTGGCATGGTCCTGGTGGCAGCAGAGCCTCCAGACCCAAACATGGCCCCAGGTGGCAGCCTAGACCCCGAGAATGTACCTGGCCCCCGTGGCAACAGGAGCTACGGACATTAACACAGACCCTGGGTGCCATAGAGCCACGCACCCCATCATGGCCCTCGGCAGCAGGCCAGGCCCAACGGACACTACGGCCCCAGGTGGAGCACAGGCCACTCGGATCTGTATGTCCCTGGCTGCATTATGATCCTCAGACTCCAACAAGGCTGCAGGTTGTGGCCTAGATCCCAAGTCTCCGTGTGGCCCCTGGTGGCAACATGGGCCACGGACTTCAACACAGACCCTGGCTGCGGTAGGACCACAGACCCAGAAATGGTCCTTGGCAGCAGCCCAGGTCTGCCAACATGACCTTTTATTCTGAAAGCTTCCAGTATAAACGTCTGGATTCTGGATAAATTACTATAGACAGCTTTAAGTAAACCCATCTTTTATTTCATCTTTCTATGTTTGGCTTACTTGAATTTATGAAAGTTAAGATTTGTATGAGATCTAAAACAAAAGCAAATATTTGAAGTCCTTGATGATTACACTAAAAGAGATAATTTTAAAATGATAATAATACCTTGACTGTTCATGAAAATTTTCTCTATGGAAATTTGTTTAACCATGGGCTTGATTTCACTTGAATTTGTCATCAAAACTTATACTACCAGTGCAATGACAGAGCCCCCAAGCCAAGGAAATACTCAGTGGTCAAACCTCATCCCCAATTGGCAACACCTTCTTGACTCCTCCTAAAAAGATAGATAAGAGACGTTCTAACTGGGAGAAAGCATTTTAAATTTAAGTACTTCTCGGGGTGATGGTGGCGCACGCCTTTAATCCCAGCACTCGGGAGGCAGAGCCAGGCAGATCTCTGTGAGTTCGAGGCCAGCCTGGTCTACAGAGTGATATCCAGGATAGGCATCAAAACTACACAGAGAAACCCTGTCTCGAAAAAACCAAAATAATAATAATAATAACAATAATAATAATAAATTCAAGTACTTTAATATTTTCCATATTAAATGCATGAATATGATGATATTGATACAAAAAGAAAGGACTCAATAGAAAAATACAGGTGTTATGGACAGATATTTCTCAGAAATGTAAATTCACATGCTCATAATATGTAAGAAGACACTTACTCACATTTGTGTTCAAATATAATTGGGAAAAAATCCTCCAGATAAATGTGTTAAGCTGAAGCAAGAGCTCAGTTTGTTAGTTCCATTCCCTGGCACAGACAAAATGCACCCTGTGATCTTATAGTAGTATAAAGAACATCTGGGATGAGGATGTGATCCAGAACTCTGTGTACAACACAAACTCCTCTGTGCTCTTCAAACACAGGATCGGTATTTCCTCTATGGGGGGATGTTTACAGTGCAGATTAATTAGTGCATACTACACACATTGTTGAACCTAAAATAATGATTGAGCAACTGATTATATCAAGGATGGCACCAACAACATGACCCAATAACTCTGGATCACATGATAAGACAATACAAAAAATAGATGACATGTTACATCTGAATCAGCTGCCAAACATTTACTGTTCAAACACAGAGTGCCCAAGAAGAGTTACTCATATTCAAGGAAGCAATCTATATCTCCCACTCATACATTCAGTTCTTTATTGGACTTCCATCTAAATTTGTTACTCTAAAAATTTCAGTTCCATCAACCATTTTGAATATGATGATACTAATATTAAAGTGATGGCACATTTGATTGAATATCCTGAAGAATACATTGAACTTAAGCTATCAGTCAGATAAACACCATGTGCTCGCTAGTTTTGTGTTAACTTGACACAAGCTAGAGTCATAAGAGAGGAGGGAGACTCAATTGAGAAAATGCCTCCATAGGATCAGGCTGTAGGCAAGCATGTAGGGCATTTTCTTAATTAGTGATTGGTGAGGGAGGGCCCAGCCTATCCTGGATGGGGCCATCCTGGACTGATGATCCTAGGTTCTATAAAAAAGCAGGCTGAGCAAGCCAGGGGAGGCAAGCCAGTGAGGAGCACTCCTCTATGGCCCTTACATCAGCTCCTGCCTCCAGTTTCCAGTATCCTGTCCTGAGTTCCTGTTCTGACTTCTTTTGATAATGAACTGTGATAGGGAAGCATAAGGCAAATAAATCCTTTCCTTCTGGATGTGGTTTTTAAACACAGCAATAGTAACCTCAACTAGGACGTACAGTTTTATTTGATTAAATTTGATGCCTATCAACTAGACATCAAAGGTAAAATACAAAAAAATTTTAAGAGTTTACCACTCTGCTAATCCATTGTAATAATATCTCTGATCTTTAAACCACACAAATTTTTTTTCCTCTGAGACAGGTTTCTCTGTGTAGCCCTGGCTGTCTTGGAACTCAACGCTGTAAACTAGGCTAACCTCAGACTCACAGAGATCCACCTGCTTTTGCCTCCTGAGTGCTGGGATTAAAGGCATATACCACCACCACCTGGCAGAAAATTTCTTGATGACCACAAAAATCTCTTGTGAAAGATCAAGTAAAGTAGGCTTCACAAACCAAGCCAGAGAAGAAATATTGTTTTACTTCATACCTATCTTCATTTTAGATCTAAGAAATAGTAGCCCTATCCAAAGTAGCTTTTCCTCCTGTCTTTAGTCACATTCCCTAGGATCCCATACAAATGTTTGTTCTAATCATTGATAAGCTCTAGTCTAATGACTGTTGAGGATTAGACCAAAAAAAAAAATGTATTCAATTCTCAGTATTCTCCAACGTGTTGGATTTTATTTAATCAGTACCCAGAGTTTTATGCAGTGTCAAAAATAATGATATTCCAGATTCTGATTTTGGATGGAGACCTGGGATAGCCAAGATAGTGAAAGGACAATGTGTAAGTTGTGGTGGTGTTGATTATGGTGTTTGATAAGGAATTCAGCACTGAACACTGCATCTCAGTTCAATTCTACTCAAGCATGATTCTGCCTTGTTCTCAAGCTTAATGTACCCCTTGAAAACTCTCTTGTCTATTTCACAAAGACAGAGTGAAAATAAGTCTACTAAAACTTAAACTTAAGGTTGAAGCACATTTATGCTTTATAAATTAAATGTGAACTGTTTTCATTCACTTTATTATTTCCTCATTCCTAAGCAATTGGTAACATTAGTAATCAATCTCTTCTTTCAGACTTTCATTATTAAAACCAAATCTGATAAGAATAAAAACATGGAGCATGAAGTCTACTTCAATTCTGCTTTTTAAATGACTCTATGAAGTAGTCACAAAATAAGATTACTTAGTGAAGGAGAAATTTCTGAATCAAATTGTAGCAATCTCAAACAAAAAGTCCCCCAAATCACAAATTGGGATGTTTGAACTGGTGTGTGTGTGTGTGTGTGTGTGTGTGTGTGTGTGTGTGTGTGTGTGCACGCGCGCGCATGTGTCTGGGTGTGTGTGTGAACACCATGTCTTAATTGTACTTAAATGATACTTAGGAGCACCATAAAAGTGAACTTTTCCACCATGTACACGATAGATACAAGAGTTAGTGTAACAGATTTCTAAAGGAATTTTAGTACATTCTTAATGGAATTATAACTCGAACCTCATAACTTTCAACATCTAAAATCATCTTGACCTTTTCAGTAGACTCTAATCTCAGATGATTCAGTTTACTTAAGTCCTGCCAAGACAAAAACACTCTCTCAGATAAAAAGGTCTTCAGAAAGGAGTAAGCCTTCAAAGGTTATAAAGAAACAAAATAACTTTTATAAACATGCTTCTCAGGTGTTGAATTTAAAGAGCAACTTTAACTACCCGTGACTTATACCTAAGATACATCAATTGTGGAAGCTTTTATGGACAAAAATAAATTACTTAGCCAGAACATTTATAGGTTCAAATTAAAATTAGTTGGCATCCTGAAAACACACATTAATCTTCACTATGAAGTGTTAATTAAAGACTATAATAAATGCCTATCACTTAAATATGATTGTATCCTCTGCCATAAAAGGAGATGGTGCCAGTACATACCTCAGCTGCCTAGACAGTAGATAGGGAACTTTCTGCAAATGGATGTTATGCTTATTGACATGTTACAAATTCTGCTTTGCTTCTTAGCTCCAATACCTGTTAACAATGCTAAAACTGATTAATTTGGAATTGCTTGTAATAACTTGGCCCAAAAGGATGCATTCACAACATTAGAATTACATCCAACTCACTGATTAACTCTTAAGCTTCACAAAGGCTCTTCCTTTTCTGTAATGTAACAAGCTATTGAGTTTGGAGCTCTTAAAGTGTTAAAGCTGGCAGCATTGAAAGCCTAACTTCCTCTCTGAATTATTATTATAAAGTGTTTCCCAAGTTCATTTCAGCAATGGGTCAGAATTAGAAGGTTCATGTGATGTGGGGTTAAAGGTGAGATAATTACAATAGATTGGCATGCTGGAAAATAAGTGTGGCTGGAAGGGCAGCAGGAGGGAGAGCTGGTGAACTCTATGACCGAAGCTCCCTGGAGAAATCAAGCAACCTCATAGCCTCATCTAGGATAATTGCAGCACTGAATGCTCTGCCCAAAAGAGTCGATTCCCACACTCAAAGGGTGTGCCCTCTTGGAACAAATACATGTAATGTAAGCAAGTGGCAGAAATAGCATCAGGAATCCCTTTCACAAAACTTTCTATGGTAGGAAGGAAGAGGAGAAAAGATGGAAGTGTTTCTCCATATCTCAACTTTAAGATTACAAACACATAAAGTAGTTACAACCAGATTGTCAGTACTGTTTCAGACATTAACAGTCAAATATCTCAAAGCATTATTTGTAGTGGATGTTACACAGAGCAATCATTTCTTGTGTGAACCATATAAATCCTTACATGAGGACAAGTTAACCATAGCTTTAAAAAATAAAATAAAAATAGAATACTGCTAGGAAAGTTATGCAAAGGCTTTCCGTTGTTTTGGATGAAAATCATGAAAAATAAAACTGAACTTCAAAACAGTTCGTGATATTGATCAAAACATAAGGACTGCAATGTTGGGTTGCTAATATCATTTAAGTCAAAACTGCAATTCAAAGAGCAGCAGAGAGAAGAAGTTGGGGACACAGACAACTGGGAAAGGAAGGGGAGGAGAAGTCAAGCCACTTGGACTGTGATCTCAGCTGTCACTTAAAAGTCTGTTCCCACACTGCAAACATATTTTTTTCTCTCTCTCCGCTTTTTGCTACTTAAAATGTACTATGTATCGTACTAAAATTTTAAATCAAAATTCATATTCAAAAAACAAAATTATACTGCTATAAAAACAACAACAACAACAACAAACTGCTTCTTCTGAAGCCCTGGTTAAATAACTTTGAAGTCGATGGATTTTGTGATCAGTAAAAACAGAGTATTGATAATCTCAGTACATTGCTTCCTCTGGTTTCTATATCATTTTCTCAATTCTGCCCCACATTTCTGAAGGTGGAGAAGAAAAGCAAAAGCCTCGAAGACACTCAGTGTACCGAAAGGTCATAAAATCACACAGACTCAGAACAACCTTTTAGTTTTCACAGACTTAGCTTTAGGGGGGAAAGCTTATTCACTGAGCTCTTCTCTTGCATTTATCCTGTCTTTCCTGGGATATTGTCATCGATCTACTTAGCCAAATAATCGAGAAACACAAAGATGCCTGCACAAAGGAATTTTTCCTCTCCATCGTAGCTCACATCTGAGCAGTCTTCAGTGAGTAACTGGATCCTAATTCTCAGAGAGGTTATGTTCCACTCTCCTTGCCGGTGTCTTGACCGTACCCGAGCTGGGTGTCAACACGAGTGGACTCACCCGCTCTCCTGCTCTGCCCACTCCACCTTAAACAGCTGCCACAGCAATTCATCTACCACATAAATCTGACCCACAGATTCTCTGATTAAAGTAACATGAATGACCTTACCCTTGATGACAGGTTAAATTACACCCTCTTTAGTATGTTATCATCACAGGCTTACACGAGCTAATCCCAGACTGACTCTCCATGACAATAGTGTTTTTGTCACATCCCTTGCTGTATTCACAGGGCCCAGCAAAGTCTCCAAAAACTAATGAATATCACTTAGTATTAAACAAATCAAATAATAGTTTCCACATTGCTGACTCAGTACGTACATAGATGAAAAGGCCTGTCTCATTTCTGCTGCTCTCTACTTGGCAATTTGTTTTCACCTAACAGCAAAAGGCTTCAACTTGCTTCACAACTCTGCAGTTCCTTCCTCTGCTTCTCTGGGTGATGACAGGCTACACTCCTTTGCATATGCACTTGGTACAGAGGCTAGAAGCCTCCTCTCAGTCTTCCTCATTGCTCTGGGCTCCCAAAATATCCTGTTAAAAATCTTTAGAATTGAACTGAAGGAAACAGGAAGTTATTTCATCCTTCATTTTTAAATTACACATAAATGCAAATATATGATATATACATAAAATCATAAAAGCTTTACATATGAATGGAATCCCATTCAATGTAGATATTCCAATCCCATTCTCATTGACTCTCATGCCTAGAATACAAAAGGCAATCAGTGATAATAACTGTTATTAATAAAAGACAAGTCTAATCTTTCCAATATTCTGCAATATTAGATAGTAGGTAAAACTTACAAAAGCTGTTTCTTACAGAACATAATCAGTTACATAAATTTTTACTCAACATCATCAAAAATATATTGGCAATCTTTGTTTTTCCATATTCAAAATGTAATTAAAGGCTTATCATTTCTGTTTTAGTCAATATTCTCTAAACATAGTTAATCATATAATTTTAGTATTTTTATAGTGTCATGAAATATTGCAATTCCTTTTATCATTTTTTAAAAAATAAAACTTGGGGATAAATATTAGGGAATAAACTTGAGAGAGCCACAGAATGACTGAAATGTGATCCTGCCCTTCTCCCCTTCCTGAATTGAAAGGCCCTAGCAACTCCTTCACTCCTCTTCTTTCTCCCCCATGTGTCTTTCTGTATCTCTCTGAGTCAGCCAGGGAACTCTTTCATCCATCTCAGCCAGCTGAATGTGGACTCCCCTCTCCGAACTGAGGTCGGACTCTATGGAGCAATCAACACAAACAGATATCCCCCAACAATGAAATAACAATATACTGCATTATTATGGTTATTCAATAGCTAGCATACCTTTTGTGGGCCATATATGTGGATATCATCTTAATTTGAGTGTTCTGCTAAGATTATTCAATTGCTTATCATCAATTTACCTAGACACAAGCTGAAATATACACAGAATACTTCCACAGTGATTGGATCTTGGAATCATGATAAATTCTCTTATTTTTAGAACAGAATTAAAATGTTTGAAGTTTCTATACACACACACATATGTGTGTGTACATATACACAATGTATACATAAATATATATTAGTATATATGCATATAAACACTATATTGGTAGAGGTGAGACCTCATAAAGTGCTTTCATGTGTATATAAGAGAAAACATGATCTTTCTAGTAAATCCAAATCTAAATTTCTTTTATTAGTAATCACTAAATATATAAAGACAATATTAGTAAGAGAATTTGACCATGTGTTTAATGGCTATATTGAAAGTCATAAATGCACTTGACATTTTCTCTAAATACATACAGACAGGAAGGCTAAAGGAATATTGCTCTATTTAACCAGCTGAATTTCTTGGTCCAATGTCATTTTGAAGTGTCACTGAGCTTATCCTCTACTCAAAGCACAAGAAATAGAAGGAATACAAAGACTGTGTTCTCAGAAATGTGACAATTTGTAAGGGTATTGTTTATGGTTTGAACAACACAAAATGTAATAGAGGAGAAGATTGAAAATAATTTTTAAAACAACAGCTTGACTGATGGGTTGCTTATGAGCTGACATCCAGTGGCCATTAGAAAGAATATAGACAATAGTTTCCAGCTAGGACACAATACAGTGATCTGAGAATAAAGCAAAATGAGCTTGTGGCTGTGGGGTAAGCATTAAAGACAGTAGAATTATTTCCTACAGGAACTTTTTGTTGTTATATATTGTTGAATAAGAAAAATCATAATTTTCATGAGAGACATTTTCTCTCATGAGATTCTTAAACCCATATTTTTATTTTTTCTGAGTCATGTAACTTACTACATTCTATTTTAATAAGTATTTATGTATCTACTCCCTAGAATCTTTGAAGGCCTGTACTAGGTTGACACCATCTTTGAATGCCAGAAATTTGAACTTGACATTAAAATGAACTTACACGTTTACTTTTCTCTGTAAAACTTTTTTGTCTTACACGACATAGATTTATTTAATTTCCCAGTACCACACAAGTTCTACAGCAGAAGTTACAATTCAAAAGGCAGGGTTGAGCCCTGCTCCGCATGGGTACTTTGCTTCCTGTTTGTGCCAGGGTACGTGTAAAGAAACATTTTACGAAGGGCAATTCTACTATCTCTCCAGTTCACGAAACAATATGAGATTTTACAATTGTGCTGTCTGAAAGCACGTATCTTCTGTTGTCTAAAACAACTCTGCTTTAATGACTCTGAGACAATGCAAAGTCAATTCTTTTGAGTGCTTATGACAACCCAAAGTATTCAAAGCCTAATAAATGTAAACAGCATGAAAGGGAAAAAAAAAAACTGTGGGAAACTGTAGGAGTGTGGGTGGGGTGGGGAAGTACTGGTATTTGGGATTCCCAGAAGTTTGCATGGAGCAAGCTGACGTGTATCATAGCTGAGGCATTACAAACAATAACAAGTGCTTCTTTTACAGCCCAGAGTTGCTACTACAGAATTAAATCTGAAAAAGAAAACACAGGCAGCAAAAGCTTCAGATGAATTCAACTAGAAATGACTTGTAGCGGGGCCTACATCATGGCTGAATAATTTCTGTAGATATTCCAAAGAGAAGAGTTTGAATGCCATTTAGTATCTGCATACTTAGCCCATAATTAGAGAGAATTTATACATGAAGTGACATTATGTTGGTAACTAACTTGTTTTGCACACTTCATTCTTGTGAGAATTTCTGACCAAGAAAAAAAAAAATCATAGTTTATGTTAAGCCTTAGAAAAATATATTGTGTGAAATGGCAAGATGGCTCAGCTAAAGCTGGACAAACTGCATCCATTTCCCAGAATCCACTTTTAGGTAAGGAGAGTGCTAACTCCAAAAAGTTGGCCTCTGACCTACACACACACACACACACACACACACACACACACACACACACACACA
>CABHPR010127402.1:0-24071 GCA_902168415.1 Peromyscus melanophrys
ACCACATGCACATGCACACACACAAAATAGATAAGCAAATATTTTTTAAAAATGAAAAAACATAGAAAATGTATGATGGAGAGAAAATATGAAAATTTCCCTTCTGAAAACAATCTTCAAATTGACCTTTAGAAGGACAAGTGCCCAGAGAAAACTGGCCTGACAGGATAGGGAAGGGAAGGGCCATGCTTCTACAATTTTATCCAGTAAATTTAACAATCTAAATACGATGAGATCTTCCTTGAAAAACAGTCTATTTTCAAGTGATCCAGATTTGCATTCTTCTATGTCTGCAAAAGAAAACCAGTAGCTTTAAGCCACCTGAGAATGCTGAATCAGGAGGTGCAAATTTGGGGTACAGAATAAGATGCTGTTTCAAAGAAAATAAAGTGCCAGTTGTGGCGGCATGTGCCTGTAATCCTGGCATTTGGGGGGCTGAGACAGGAGGACTGTGAGTTGTAGGGCAACTTGGGCATAGTAAGATATCGTCTCAAATGAACAAACAAAAATAATAAATAAAATCTTGTCACACATACTCACAAGAAACCTACTTCAATTGTGTCTCTGATGAATTCTTCTAGACCCTTTCAGGAAGGAAAAGTAATATCAATTTTGTATTAATATTAAGTTCTTCAAGAAATAGAAAAAAAAAAGAGAGCACTTTTCAGTTCATTTTTGTGAGGCCAGCCACACCCTGATTCCATGGCATAAGTTAGGTGTTCCAGGTAGAACCAAATAAGTCTGTGACAGGAGAGCAAATGCCATTTGATGCCATTTGCGTGAAATTCAAGAGTGAGCATGAGAGAAATCTAAGTCATGGGCCTTTAAAGGAATGAGATGCTGACTAGATGTGCATGGGGCTTTCTGGGGTGCTGGAGTGTTCCCTGCCTTGCCAGGGCTGTCCTTAAGAGTTTGCATAGACATAAACTTTCATTTGCCTGTGCATACAAGACTTCTAACACACTCTATATATGTTATAGCTAATGTTTGTTCTTTGTCCATTTCCATGTGTGGTATGCATGTGTGCATTTAGTGTGTGTGTGTGTATGTGTGTGTGTGTGTGTGTGTGTGTGTGTGTGTGTGTGTGTGTGCATGAATGAATGTGCACGAAGGCCCAAGGTTGCTAAAAAGAATCATCCTTCATTGCTTTTCTACCTTATTTTTTAAGAAAGGGTCTCTCGGCCGGGCGGTGGTGGCGCACGCCTTTAATCCCAGCACTCGGGAGGCAGAGGCAGGCGGATCTCTGTGAGTTCGAGGCCAGCCTGGGCTACCAAGTGAGTTCCAGGAAAGGCGCAAAACTACATAGAGAAACCCTGTCTCGAAAAACCAAAAAAAAAAAAAAAAAAAAAAAAAAAGAAAGAAAGGGTCTCTCACTCAAACCCAGAGCTCACTGATACACCTAGTCTTATTACCCAGCCTGCTCTGGGGATCTTTTATCTCCAGTTTCTGATCCTAGGATTATGTATGGACTACGATGCGGACCCAGCGTTTACATAGGTTTTGGGGAATCCAAACTCTGGTCTTCATGCTTGTGTGGCAAGTGCTTTAACCATGGGGCTATCTCCTCAGCCCTCTATTTATCTTTAAAAAAAAAAAAAGAGTCTAAACCTTGCCTGATATGACACATAGTACTTTCATCATCATAGGCTCCTCTTCTATTACACTGACTGTGTGTACTTTCCTGACCACTCCTCTATTCTGACTGCCTTCAGTACAAACACACCTCTGATAGACCTGGTGTGGCAGCAGGGAGCACCCTTCACTCCGGGAACGAAGGAATCACTAGCCCCAAGTTGGCTGTGACAGGTCATCTCATTCCCCCACATCTCACCTGCTCACCTACTCATGTTGTTTTCTTTATAGGCACGATGGTTCTGGGAAGCATACTTCCAGTCCATTAAAGCCATTGCCATGGCCACCCTGCAGATCATCAATGACAGGATCTATCCGTATGCAGCCATCTCCTATGAGGAGTGGAATGACCCTCCCATTGTGGTAAGTGGGTTCCCGTGCTAGCTGCATGAGCCATCAAAATGGGAGAAAGGAAAGTATCCTACTGAGGATAAGAGTATTTAAATGCCAGCTGTCTCAGATGGGCGGGCGAGTTTTTCAGACTTGCAGCTTGATAAGGGCACCTTGGTTCAGAAAGTGTGACCAGAGTAAAAGGACAGAGGAGCAGCAGCCCCCAATTTGTTCTCCATGCACTTGAGAAGAGTCTGTTTTCTTAAGGTCAAGGTGAGTGACACATGGGTCTTGTTGCAAGCTAAAGACTTCCTGATAGCTTTGGCACTGAGTACCTAGAACTGTAGATGTAACCAACCATCTTATAAATAAGAAACACAGAACCAATGCAAGAAGAAAGCCAAGAGGTCAGAGCTAAGAGCTAAAACCTTACCCTTCCTCCTGCAGTGATCCTACCTCTCCGAAGGAGCCGCTACTTCCTGTGTTAAAGTCTTTATATAGTCTCTGTTCTGCCTTCTCATTGGTTGTAAACCCAACCACAGGACTGCCTCATCACGGCCTGTTTGTATAGACCTCCAGGTGTTCTATGGTTGGTATTGAGATTAAAGGCATGTGTCTCCAATGCTGGCTGTATCCCTGAACATACAGAGACTTACCTAGCTCTGTCTACCAAGTGCTGTGATCACAAGCGTACACCACCACTGCCCTGCTTTCCTATGGCTTGCTAATAGCTCTGACCCCCAGGCAACTTTATTTATTAACATACAATTAACATTTTGGTACAAAAGAAAAATATCACCATATTGAACACTTGAAAAGATTCCAGCAACAGCTTAATCATGGGCTTGTTTGAACATCCTGCTCTGCTGGAAATGGCATCAAGTGCTTGACACGTGTTAGGTGACATCCCCAAGGCCCTGGGAACAAAACAGTAGTAGGCAAAAGTAATGGAGTGGCCTTCGGGATTACTCGTCCCTTGCTAAGTCGTGAGCAAGAGGGGGGTGTGTTCAGAAGCCTGAAGGAGGCGGAGGCACGTGTGTCATTGTAGGGACTGTGATAGTGGCTTATAGGCACACCTTCTTTCTCAGTGAAAATGCCAAGTGCCCTGGGTGGTAATTATGACTCCCTAGCTGCTCTCAGACACACCTGGTGGTGTGGCTCACGGACTCGGAGGTCTCACATGGGAGCAGATGCTTCTGCACACTCCATCCCATTGGTCACCCCCCATCACCTAAGTTGGACTTCTCTAGCTAGGGCTGCATGCTGCCACACAGTTGATCACATCAGATCTTCATTTATTTTTCCTTGCCTGAACCCCTTCCCCCTTTTGTCCATTATCATATGGGTACTGGGTGGTTGGCACTCTATCAGGGAAAAAAGATAGACCCTAGCCTCAAGTGAACACTGAGGGTATAAGTCCTGCTGTAGAACAGTGCTCCAGAGCATGAGAGCATGTAGCCACATCTCTCTCCTCCCTGCCGTGTTCCCGAGAAGAGTGCAAACACATGCTTTTTTGAGGTGACCTCCTTTAACCATTTCCTCTCTGAGCTTGTATGTCTAAAACAGTTATTCAATGAAATCAAAACAAGCAGTTCCCAAAACCTAGCAAAAGGAATGGATATCCAAACACAGAAGCATTTAAAACTTCCAGTAGACATGACACAGTCAGATCTCAAAAGGCAAAGCAGAGAAACAACTTTAGAAGCTGTTAAGGGAAAATGCCAACTCAAACACCAAACAAAGGCACCCAAGTAACATCAGCTCTTGGGCTGGCAAGATGGCTCAGCTGAGCTCAGTCTCCAGTGAGGACTAGTTCCTACAATTTGTCTCATACATATGACATGTACATATATATACCCACCCACACACCACAAATAACAAATAAATAAATAAATGAAAACTTTTTTTAGTTTTTAAAGAATAATATCAGATCTCTTATCATCAACCCTAAAAGCCAGTGAAGATGAAATGATGTATTTCAGTCCCTGAAAGACATGACTCTCAACTGACAATACCCAGCAAAAGTATCCCTGAGAACTGGTGTAGATATAAGGATGGTTTTGGACAAGCATAGACTGAGACAGCTCATGATAGGCCAGCCGGCACTGCAGCAGATCCTGACAGGAGAACTCTCCAGAGGATGAGGGCAGCCCTCTGTGAGAGCACGTGAGGAATACATTTCATGAGAGGAACAGATGGACAGCGGAGAGCCAAGAAATACTCTATCATGCCCAACACAGTGAACCTGTAAACCCCTAATACTGAAGGAGGAGCAAGAAAAGAGCTGTCAGTAATCCACCCAGCCAGAGAAACAACCAAGGAGCAGGTCCCTCAGTAACCTTAGATGCAACAATTGGCCCTACTCACCAACTAACAGGTGCAAACTGGGTGACTGGATTAGAGCCCAACACCTAGCTATGTATTGTCTCCAAGACATACACTCCTCTAGCACAGACATTGGAAAATGGAAAATCAAAGGAGGGAAATCCCCCTACCAAGCCAGTGGAACCACGAAGCAGCTGGGTGTCGTGATTCCGAATCTGATAAAGTAGACTCCAAACCAAAACTATTCAGAAGAGATAAATCCATTACACATTTAAAAGGAGAACAGTTTATAAAGATTATATAGCAATCATAAATATTTGTACATTGAACATTGTAGGCTCCCAATTTCATAAACACTAAATGGCATGAAAGGTAGGAGAAGTCCTGATGTGGCACTGCTGGGGGACTTCAGGACTCCGTTCTTGTCTTTAGTCAGGTCTTCCAAACTAAAAGTAGAGTAACAACAGAGCTAACCCATACAGTTGACCAATTGGATGTAACAGACATCGACAGACCATTCCATCCAGCAAATAACAGAATATATATTCTTAGCAGCCCATGAAGCCTCCTCTACAGTCAGTCACATTAGGTGTCACTGAGCAAGCCGTAACACATGCAGAAAGCCAAAGTAATTCCTTCTCTTCTCTTAGACCACAGACATAAAGTAGAAATCAACAAGAGAAACCTCAGAGACTACACAGATACTTTGCTCTTTAGTTAACAGTGAGTCACTGAAGAAGTCATGGAGGGAATTTAACATTCCTACACTCTGATGAAAATGGTAGCATAGCCTATTGAACTTCTGAGATAGAAGGGGAGCCATTTATAGTAATTAGTGTTCAAATTTTAAAAAAGAAATCAACGGTTTAATATGGTAGCTCAGCAGTTAAGAGCCCTTCCAGAGGATCCAGGTTCAATTGCCAGCACCTACATGGTGGCTCACAGCCTTCTGTAACTGCAGTCTCAGAAGATCTAACACCCTCTTCTGACCTCCACGGGCACCAGGAACATACCTAATATGCAGACAGGCATATAGACAAAACACATACACATAAAGTAAAATAAAATTTTATAAATCAGAGCAATGTCAAATAAGGTACCTGATGATATATCTGAAGTTTCTAGAAACACAAGAAGCCAAACCTAAATGCACTGTGGGCAGATATCATAAAGATCAGGGAGGAAGTTAATGAATTAGAAACTAAAGGAACAACTCATAGACTTAAAGTGCTGGTTCTTTGAAAAGATGAACAAGATTGACAAAGCCCTGACCAAATTGACAAGCACTGCATTGATAAGATTAGAGGTGAAAGGGAAATTGTTACAATAGAATCCGATAAAATCTGGAGAATCATTAGGGAGTATTGTAGAACTTATTTTTCAAAAAGCTGAAAAATCTGGAAATAGTTGATAGATTCTTAAATATATATAACCTACCAAAATTAAATATTATAAGAATATAAAGACAACTTAAACAGATCCATAACAAGCAACACAACTGAAGCAGTAATGAAAAGTCTTTCTACAAGGAAAAGGCCAGGACTGGGCAGATTCACTGCTGAATTCTTCCAAACCTTTAAGGAAGAGCTCACACAGTGCTCAAACTATGCCACAAAATCGAAAGGGAAAGAACACTGCCCAACTCATTCTGTGAAGCCAGTATTATCCTGATACCAAACCAGACAAGAACTTGACAACAAAACTATAGACCAACTTTCACAATAAGCAAGGATATAAAAATTTTCGACAAAATACTTAACAAAATTCAAAAGGACATTAAAATCATACATCACGACGAAGTTGGTTTCATCCCAGGGGTGCAGAGTTAGTCCAACATTTACAAACAAATAAGTTTGTGAGTTACACCAGGTAAATAGACTTCAGGACAGAAATCGCATGCTCTTCTCAGTGACTACAGAAAAGGTATTTAACAAAGTTCAAAATGGCTTCATGGCAAAAGTCCTAAAGGAACTAAGACTAGAAAGAACTTTCAGTATAGTCAAGGCTTTTTAAGGCAAATAGATAGCCAACGTTATGCTAAATGGGGAGATACTGGGAGTATTTCCTCAAACTCTGGAGTGCTCACTCTTCACTCACATTCAATATGGCTAAAGCAATAAGACAAGAAAAGGAAATAAAGGGACATAAGTAAGAAGCAAAAGAAGTCAAACTCTTCCCATTTGCAAATGCTGTGAACTTGTTTAAAAGACTATGGACACACCAGAAAGCTCTTAGGTCAGATGAATATTTTCAGCAAAGTGACAGGGCTCAAAATCGGCATACAAAAATGAAAAGCTTTTCTATTTCAATAACTTCCCAAGGAGGAAAATGGGAAAAATATTCC
Source organism: Peromyscus melanophrys (assembly GCA_902168415.1). NCBI lineage: Eukaryota > Metazoa > Chordata > Mammalia > Rodentia > Cricetidae > Peromyscus > Peromyscus melanophrys. The sequence continues at coordinate 6,632 of CABHPR010127402.1, forward strand.
TTTCACAATGGCTTCAATCAATAAATAAGTGAACAAATAAACCTGGGGAGGACCCTAACCAAGGAGGTGAAGATGTCTATAATGCAGACCTGAGGACACTGAAGAAAGAAATTGAAGATGATGCTAGACAATAGAGACATGTTCAATGCTCTTGGATTGAAAGAACTAACTTTGTCTAATCTACGGACTATACAATCCCCGTAAAAATTCCAATGGCATTTTCCACACAACTAGAAAAAATCCTAAAATTCACATGGAAACACAAAAGACCACAGATAGCCAAAGAAATCTTAAAGCACAATGCCAGACCTATTACAGTCCTTGACTTCTAATTATACCACCAAGCCATAGTGGAAAAGTCAATGTAGTATTGGCACAGAAACAGACACATACACGAATGGAATAGACTAGATGACCAGAAATAAATCCATAGTCACCTATTTTTTGACAAAGGTCTCAAAAACACACACCGCATAAAAGATAGCCTTTTTAGCCAATGGTTCTGGAGGTACAAGGACATAGGAGCAGGTGGTTTAGGTGCTTGCTCAAGGACACTGTAGGAGGAGGAGGAAGCGTGTGAGAGGGAGGAGATGAAGCCTAAGGAGAGCTGGCTCACAGAATATCCCTAATTTAAACGAGGTGTTAGTGTTCTTGGTAGATGATGAGAAATCACCGTAGCATTAATGGAGTAAGAGTCCACTTGAGATCAACCTATGTGTGACACCAGTGTAAAGGATTGATATGCATAGCAATGGGACAGCATTGGAGACAACTTGAGGACGTGAAGGCAGATTTGAGCCGTGTCTGGGGAGATTGATTGTTCTCACTGGTGAGCCAGAGCCATAGTGTGTCATTTATCCTGACAGGCTCAGTCTGGCTCAGTCTGCCTTTCTAGCCTTCTCTCCTCCTGCCTGCTTTGAGGAGTTCTAGAGTATGGCCCGAAGTTGCTACCTTCCAGTGTGCCCAGCCATTGCTCCTTCCTAGCCCTATATGCCTTTCTTCACCATCAGTTCCTTTTCCCAGGGACCTGCACATATATCCTTTCCTCCTTAAGGCTTTGCAGTGCACTCCCCTCTCAGGAAGCCATCTTTTCCTCTTCACAGCCTCTGAGGGTGTGGAATCTGTTCCTTCCCATCACTTAGCACACATGGGAAGTATAATTTCCTATGAGGTTTTAAGCAGTTGCAGGACTCACAGGCTAGTGTGCTAGCCATTATTTTGGTTGTCCCCCATATACTACCTGCCTAGAAGGTAGGGGAGTGATAGATGCCCTCTGTAAAGTAGTCTCATGGTGCATGATGGCCTGTGGCCTGTGCTAGTCACATAATTGGCGAGTTGTGTAAACAGGTGAGGACCAAGCATCCCACCACCTGAAAAGTCCTCTGGGAGCCACTGAGCCTTCTCTCTGTGGAACGAATATATCTCCTGCCCTGGCATATGGTGCAAGCTTGAACTTGAACTGAAGATTCTCACGTGTGTTCCTCCATAAAACACACACAAGTGCTACCAGCATACTCAGACAGACAGTAATCATTGGACTTTACCCTGAGTGTTTATCTGCAGCTCTAAGAATAAATAAATAGAGTTCCAATTCTCTTTTGCAAGTATAAATTAAGGGAAAATGTGAAATTGTACAGTTTTGAAGTGGATATACTTGGGGTTTAAGACAGATGGTCAAAGTGAGGAACTCATAGCTTGATAAAGAACACAAGTATAAAAGGCATAAATCTAGGTATACATCCAGAAATGTATTTGTTATTTTTCATTTGGTTCTTTCTTAAATACCTGTTCAGGGCACTTTGGTATTTATCACATCTGTAGTCAGTCAGGTGATGAGGTTCCTGATTTACAACCCAGGGCTGCTCGCTTCTGCGTCTCTAGTGGAACCAACGGGCGGGAGGCTGGGTAGCAATGATTCATGTGTAGTTGACTTCTCCCTCCCCTCAGGAATATTTAACTGACTCTAGATGAGATTACTCTGAGCTCGGTCTGCAGGGGAGTCTGTCCTCTAGATTCCAGCAAATTTACAATGTCAGACACCCGAGGTGGGAGTAGGTGTGGATGGTGGTCAGTAAATCAAGGATGCTCTGGACTGCTTAAAGGTGTGCTGCTGGCCTCCCGCCTACTCTGTGCATGCTCAGACAGGGGAATGAGAGGTGAAAGCTGTATTTTGGATAGATACAGCTGTCTTCATTTACTATAGAAACGGCTACGGCTGTGGGTGACAGACAGTGAGGGGTGGCCTCCTGGAGCATTCATCACCAGATGCTTTACTAGTCTAATTGATAGGGCGAGGCCAGTTACATGGTGTTCCACTTTTAGAACCTGGGAGCATTTGCCACAGGGAGCCTGGAGCACTAATTGGAAGTAGTAGGTCTGCCTGGATTAGAGAGACTGTGCTTGGGGAAGGACTTCTCTCTAAGCTCAAGCTGATTAAGAGGCAAATAGGGATGGAGAGAGAGTTCAGACAGTAAAGTGAGGGCCTGAGTACAACCCCCAGCACCCTGTGAAAAAGCCAGGCCTGGTGCTACACAACTGTAATCTCAGAGCTGGGGTGGATCCCTGGTCTCTACACAAGTGTGTGTGTGTGTGTGTGTGTGTGTGTGTGTGTGTGTGTGTGTGTGTGTGTACACATGTATAGTTCACACATGAACACACACACGCACACGCACATGCACACGCACATGCACACATGTGCACGAACCAAAAGTTGTTTTTGAAAAGAAAGAATGCAGGGCTGGAGAGATGGCTCAGTTGTTAAGAGCACTGGCTACTCTTCCAGAATCCTGAGTTCAATTCCCAGCACTTGCATGGTGGCTCACAACCATCTCTAACTAGTCCCATGGGATGTAATGCACTTTTCTGGTGTGCAGATGTACACAGAGACAAAGCACCCATACACATAAAATGCATATATACATAAACACACACAAACACATACACACATATACATACATAATACATAAATGAAAGAAAGAGTGGATGTTTTTATCCTGAATTTCCTTAGCTCGTCCCGGGGCTTCCTATATCTTTTACCTTTTCTGTTTGTCTACCTGTTGATCTCTCTCTCTCTTTGCACCCACCTGACAAATGTTATCATCTCCTTCTGCCTCCTTCCTCCCTGTCCCTGCAGACTACCATTTCTGGGCTGGCCAAGGCAGCCAAGCTTTTCCCCAGACACCACCCCGGACCTCTGATCTCAGATATGCGAGATGCAGAAGGACAGAAAGGACGTTGCATCTGGCTTTCTAGCATGTGCTACCAAAGCTGAATCATCTCAATAACATTCTTTTAAAACATCGAAAGTATTATCCTCTTACAATTGTGTATTCCTCCTTATTTTCTATAATGTGATTTTTTTTTATTCCATTATGATTTTATTTACTCTTTGGTTAGACACATTTTTTTTCCCAAGTTTTAACCGGCAACAATGCCAGGAAAGATTGCCTTCTCCCTGTTTTTTCTTTCTGTGTTTATTATACCAGATATTCTGTCTAGTTTTATGTTAACTTGACCCAAGCTAGAACCATTTTAGAAAAGAAAATGCCCCACCTTGGTCTGTAGGCAAACCTGTGGTACATTTTCTCGATTGATGATTGATATAGGGAGTCCTGCTCTCCGTGGGTGGTGTCACCCCTAGACTGGTGGTCCTCAGTGCTGGCTGAGCAAGCCATGAGGAGCAAGCCAGTAAGCAGCACTCCCCCATGGTCTCTGCATCAGTCCCTGCTTCCAGGTTCCTGCCTGGAGCTCCTTCCCTGACTTCCTTTCATGATGGACTACAGCTATAGGCCCCAAGTTTGTTTGCTATAACTAAGACATCAGACCTGGAATAAGGAAGAGAGATAGGAATTCTCATCATGTCTATTGATAAAAATTAGTGAGGAATTTGTGGAGGCTGCTTAAAGTGTATAATTGTCTAAGAGTAAGATGGAAAAACAAAAGCTTGTTATAATGAAGTCTAGCTAGAGGGGTGACTTACCTGCCATGGACCAGTCACATAAGGGTTATGTATTTATGTGGACTTCCTGTAAGCCTCTGTCCAAATCCAGGTTTTGGAAATGGAAAGTGCAAAGGACTCTACACACTGAGATGGTCTGTGAGAGCTCGCGATTGGTAGGTGCCAACCATGGGCTCAGTTGGGCAAATCTGGGGTACTTGAATACAGACCCCTGCCTGTCTACCCCAAGGTCCAGCTTAAGGTTAGGGTGGGTGCATAGAACTCACACTCTAGTAGGTTCTCAGGCCTTGGGTCTAGTGTATGCTGCTGACCTAAGGGCCACGCTTTGATGTGGAGTTGACTTTCTCTCCACACCCTGGCTCACTGACTCGGGAAGGCTCTTCTCTCCTCACCTCTTCCCTCCTTCTGACCTGCAGGGTTTAGATTAGAAGCATCCAGAAGCTGTTCAGGCTCTGTCTGTCTCTGCCGTACCTATGGCTAAAGGCTGCTTGCACTTAGCTGTCCAGACAGCTCTTGCTCACAGTGACTGTGCTTGTTCTGCAGCCCAGGAAGGCTGGTCAGACACATGAAGCAGAACTCTCAAGTGGGAAAGACACCATTTTCACAAATTGTCTGGCTCAACTCAACACCTGCCCTTTAGCTTCTGGGTTGTGGAATGTTTCTCTGGAATTTGAGGGCTTTTTCCCCAAGGAACTTCTTGGCTGATTCTCAGACCCTTTCCTCTTACTGCCTAGTTAAGATAAAAATATGTATGCAATTCAGAAATATAGTTTGCATTTTAAGTAAAAATTTTTGAGTTATATTGTTTTTAGAGGTATATCGTGAATTAGGTAACATTTGCACACGTGGTCTAGCATGCTACCTTAAATTCTAGACTTTCCTGTGAAGAGCTGCAGAGAAGCTCCAGAAGTCTCAAGTTCAGCAATCAGGAAATAAAGAAAGCTGGGCTTTGGTCTACAGATAGAAAGATGCAAGACCTAAGGTGTTTGGCTGATTCTGGTCAGACAGAGACAGGCAGGACCAGGCACTGAGCCAGATTTGCATGGAGGGAATATATAAGGAATATGAAAGAACAAACTTGGGGGTGTGGCTGAGATCACAACCGTGTCAATCAAATCTTTTGCAGTGGAAGGGCTCTTCCACTGTATAACAGACATGTGTATGGCACCCCCGAGGGGGACACTGGGAGAATCCCCAACCCCTGTTACTGTGGATGTGGCCCTGCCTCTCTCTATCCTTTGCTTGAGGTGTACTCTGAGGGCCCCAGCATTCATGAATCAAACCTGGCTGCCTCTTGACATCACACAGCATGTGGGAAGGTAGTGTGTAGAATAATGTTTTAGAGAATGTGGAAGCTTGCCCTGGCAGCAGATAAATTGAGAACACGCTTACTGCCCTGGCAACCTTGCCCTACACCAGTGATCAGGTATTAATTAGTACAGTAGACCCCCTGGGCTTCAGGGGATGTGGCCAGGTTCCCTCGAGTTCTGCCTCAGTGATCCCAGAGCATAGTTTTTTGTTTTTTGTTTTGTTTTGGTTTGATTTGAGACAGAGTTTCTCTGTATAACAGCTCTGGCTGTCCTGGAACTCACTTTGTAGACCAGGCTGGCTCCGAACTCACAGAGATCTGCCTGCCTGTGCCTCTGAGTGCTGTAATTAAAAGTGTGCACCATGGTGGGGCCCCAGAATGTTGTTTTAAGAGTCTCCAAAGTAATATTTAAATAAGATTTTCTCATAACCAGGTCATTATAGTTGTAGATTAGAGAAAAAGCCACATTGCTTTGGCCAGAGTTTGACACTTGATTTTTATCCCCCCCTACAATATTTCTTCATTTTATTGTTTAAAAATAATATTGTTTCACACATTTAAGTGGTCACATAAAAACTGGAGCCTGTTCCTGGGGGCAGCTGCTTTCAAGTCTTTTAACTCCTCTGGCTGTCTTCCTGATTCCATACAAAATGCTCATAATGGAATTTTTAAATTTCTTACTAAGAAACATCTTTTTCATTTTGTCCACTGTAGCTGGAAGTTTTCTTGTGTCCTGCCCGGTCCCATAACCTCTTGGACCCAATTAAACACACAGAGGCTTATATTACATACAAACTATATGGTCTATGGTAGATCTCTTGCTAGCTAGCTCTTATATTTTAAATTAACCCATTTCTATTAATCTGTGTTTTTTTTCCATGTGTTTTGTGGCTTTACTGGTCTGTTGGCATGTTGCTTCTCCTTCAGTGGCGGCTGGTGTTTCTCCCAGCCTTCTTCCTGTCTCTCTGTTTGGATTTCCTGCTTGCCTCTAAGCTGCCTTGCCATAGGCCAAATGGCTTTATTTATCAACCAATCAGAGCAACACATATTCACAGCGTATAGAAAGACATCACCCATCAGCCCACATTGGTGCTTTTTCTCCCATTCTCTCTGCTTTCCCTGTATGTTTTATGCTGTGAATCTGACTGGTGGCGGCACCTCATTGCTTTTCTTTAAAACCTTCAATTCTTATGCATAATTGGGGCTATATACATACGGTTTTCAGATGAGCCAAGTCATGAATAGTACTTGATTCCCTATTTTCCAGGGAGGTAATAGCTCCTGTTTCTTTCCACTTTACTTGGTTCTACTGCAATGGTTTCACTAACCACTCTGGTTAGGACAGTAAAATGGTTAGTGCTGGTAGACTCTAGGCTCCTTTCTTTGGTTTTGGAGGCCTGTCTTGTGCCGCAGTCTGAGTGAGTCCTCTGTGGCTCTCTGTATAACTGTTATCCTGATCCTCTGCCATTCTGGAATTCTCTTTCCTCTCTGCATTGTACGGTTTCCTTTTTGGTTTCTTCCTTCCAAAGAGGTTCTTAAGGCATCGCCTGAGAGAGAGAAAGGGAGGTAATGCTCTGTTACCTTGTGTGTCTAGAAATGTGCTTATTTTCAGTGTGATGAGTAGTGGGACTCAGAATTATGGTGGAAAACAGAGTTTTGTTTTTGTTTTTGTTTTTTGTTTTTTGTTTTGTTTCAAGACAGGGTTTCCCTGTGTGGCCCTGGCTGTCCTGTAGACTAGGCTGGCTTTGAACTCAGAGATCTGCCTGCCTCTGCCTTCCAAGTACTGGGATTAAGGCGTGCACCACCACCATCTTTTAATGTTAACTTTCCCCTCACCTCTTGGCAACTTCTGTGTTCTTAAATTTGAGAATAATGTGCCCTCGCATGAGGGTTTTTACTGTCAGTGCTGATTCAAGCTCTTAGTGGAAATCCATGCCTTTCAGCACAGACATTTTCTCATTTTCTTCCTGTATATTTGGTTATTGTCTTCTGTTCTCTCCTTTCTCTGCAGTGTCTGTCACTTGGATGGTGAATGTGTGGATTAATCCTGCTTCTTTTCCTGCCAGACCTGGTCTTTCTGTTCTCATTTCTCTGACATTTTCTTCCTTTATCCTTTAACTTTTGATTAAAACAAAACAAAAACCATCTCAGTTCTTATTTTAAGGGTACATAATTTTCCATCTCTGAAGAGATTGTTTGTAGTTTTATTTCCTTGCATTGCTTCCTTTTATTTCTTTTCTAATTTTTTTATTTGCTCTTTTGTATTGAAAGCTTTCTTTATATACCTGGCCAGTGGTGGCATCAGCTCTTGTGAGTGAGGCATTGAAAGCTGATTGGAAGCTCTGGGCTTCAATGAACTTTGCCAGCGATGAGCTGCACTCAGGTTGGGAAGATGGGGACCCACGCATTTGCACAAATGTTAATGTTAATAGTTACTTCTCTTGGACTGGTTTATTGCTTTGGAGAATCGTCTTTGTGTACAGGGTGAGGGTCGGAGAAGGGATGCAAAAGTGTAGTCTCCAAGCATTTGGGAACTGAGTAAGGGAAGGAGATGGTCCTCAATCTTCATTTTGTAGAAGGTGCCTCACCCTGCCTCCTGGTCTTGATGACTGTGAGTCTGGAATCTCTCAGCTTCATTTGCCCCATAGCATAATCTTTCCTTCTGCAGAGCCTGGGAATGGGGTTGGCCTGTCTGTGCCTTAGGTTTAAGGGATCTTTGACCAACTTTCTTATTGAATGTCTCCAAGTAGCTCCAGTGTCTGTCTTCTTGTCATCATCACTGTTAGGAAGCATAAAATTGATTGATTGATTGATTGATTGATTGATTGATTTTGCTTTGCTATGTCATCCTTATTAGTCTGACTTTTGTTTGTTGTTTTTGTTTTTTGAGACTTACTGTTGCCCAGGTTGAACATAAATGTTCCTCTGTCTCAGATCCATGAACCCTGGGACAATAGGTGATGCCTTCACATGTCAGGGACCAGCCCAACCATTGAACAGTCCTTGAAGGGAGGAGTGAGGATTAAGAAATAATAGATATGAAAAATATAGATATAGATGAAGAAAAAGACAGAGACACAGGACAGCTTTGAGAGGGCTCTGGGTCAATACCACAGTTGCCTCAAGTTTATTCCTAATGCTCTTTTTATACATCAGCAAGGGGAAAGGTGAAAGACCTTCCCCTTTCAAGGTCAAGGTACAAAGTACAAACAAGTGTAGACCCTTCCTTAATTTTCAAAACACCTGGTAACCATGCCTTATGGCAAAGCATCTTGTAATTAGACCTTGAAGTATAAGATACCTGGTAACCATGCCTTTGCCAAAACATCCTATTATGCAGCCTTGTGGGGCAAAACAAACTCAGACTCTCTGACCCTAAGTCAAGATGGAATAAGGCCTCACTATGGAGTCTCTCTGGGCCCCCACGTTCACACTTGGCTAAAAATTCTATTTCTTTCTTTGTTTTTCTGAGGCTGTGGGTTGAACCCAGGCCTTGTGTGTGCTAGGCAAATGCCATGTCCCTGATCTGTATCACTAGCACTTTTTTTTTTAATTTTGATAGTTCAGAATTGAAGTTTTAAAAAGTAGCAATTCTTTATGTACTCCTTTACCCATATTCCTCCAATGTTAATAATTTAATCCCAATTGCATTTTTCCATGTGTATATATTGGGGTATATTCCTGAACCTTCTAGAAGGTGTGAGTATAATGCACCTTTACTCTTAAATATTCCTCATATAGAATTCTCTCACCATCAGAGTAATTCTATATTCCTACTTAGACAGTGTCTGTCTATCAGAGCGAAAGAAACCACCATGCACTCACTTCTGTAGCTTTCACTCCTGAGGTCTGGCAATCTCTCGTTCTTTGTCTTGCAGGATGACATTTTTGAATATTTAGAAGAGAACTTGGCCTGTGTATAGTAAGACACACACACACACACACACACACACACACACACACCTGCTTTTGCGAAGCAGCAAGGGAACTTTATTCAAAAGCAAAGCTACACACAGGCCATAGGTAAGCTGCTGCAGATCGGTGCCTGACCGAATGACAGGGCACTCAGGGGCTCGTAGACATCTTTGGATTTGAAGTATCTGATGCTTTTGCCTGGTTAGATACAAATTATGCGTTTTTTGTGAGTAATATCACAGAAGCATGTGTTCTTGTCAGAGGACACAGAGCGTCAGTTCGTCCTGTTGTGATGATGGTAGCTTCCAGGCTTTTCCAGGTTTCTTCCAGGCTTTTCCAGGGCTTCATTACTGTTTCCTTTTATATGTGTCATATGAGGGAAACAGTGGCTTTTCAAACTGTAAATATCCTTTTATTTTCAAGTTTGCACCCTCTAATTTGAGTCCCATGTGGATCCCTGCCGGGGTAGGCTGCCCGTGGTTCTGCTTTTGAGGCTGAGTTTTCCCTTTAACCTGAGTGTCATGTCACTAGTTATTTGGGAAATTTCCCAACATCTTTTCTATGAATGTTAAATATCTGTATTTCTCACTAATCATTCCTTCTAGAGTCTTGTTAAATTTGTGTGCAACTTTTTTCCTTCTGCCTTTATCGTGTGTTTGTTGGTTTGGTTTTGTTTCTCAGATTTTCCACATTTTCATATCTCTCATGCTGGAGAATGTTTTCACAGCCATTTTCCTGTTTTCTTCAGCTGTGACTAAAGCATGTTTTTATCTACCCATTGTGTTTTAAAATTCAGTGGTTATTGGTAGAAACTCATTATGGTTACTTTAATCAAATTCGTCTTCTTGGCCCTTATGTTTTTATTTTTAAGACAGGGTCTCACTCTCTACCCTAAGCTGACCTTGAACTCTGAACCCATCTGACTCCGTTTAGTTTCTTTTATGTCTTGAAGCATCTGAGACATTTACTTCACAGTCTGCCGCTCCAGTTCTCTGAGTTCCTGTGCGGCCTCCTCTTGTCATTGGTCACCTGACTTTTTTTTGTCTTTGGTTGTATTAGTTCCTTAGTCTTTATAATTTTGGAGAGTGAGTTAGTTTACCTTTGATGAGGTTTTCTGTGTTTCTACTTTGTTACAAATTGCTAAGAGGGGACTTGCTTTTCACTCTGTTTTACTTCATTCATTTCTTTATTATTAATTTATTAGTTAATAAATTAATGCTTCTTCAGGTACTCTTGAAGTAGCATAGAGATAAATCACTTTCCCACACCAGTTCCTCAGCTGAAGTTCTGAACTTCACATAGACTCTGCTAAACCCAAACCTGCATGCAGGCTACCTTCCATTAAACTTTCCCAAGAGGAACATCTGTCACCACCCCAAGCTCAGGTCTAGAAAGAGGAATGCATGTGTTCTGTTGCTTGTGTCTCCTAGCAGGTGGCTTTTCCTGCTCCTCTTCCTTCATTGATCACACAGGCCTACTGTCCAAGTCTCCCTCCCACTCTCTCCCTCTCTGGCCTCCAAGCCACTGAAGCTGAGCATCGTTGCACATAGCCTCTGCCCTTCTGGGTGCCGCTGTGCCCACAGCTCTAGTGCCTGCCACTTCCCTTGAGTTTCTGCTGCTTTGTTCTTGGACCCAGGGGTTTCCCTTTTCCTGCGGCCTCAGCTGCAGGTTGAAAAAGAATTTTGTAATATTTCATCCTAGATTTTTATGTGTTTTACAGCAAGAAGATTTTTGAAAAGAAAGACTCCATGTGTTTCAGCTTCCAAAACTTTGTCAGACCCCGATCCATCATTGTCTCCTTCCCTCTCCTTTTTGCCCTGCGGGTTCATGCCTTCTTTCTTTCCCCCCAAGGAGAAACAGAGGAAAACACAGTAGACAAAACACGCACCTTAGTGAAATTCCAGCGCATTAAGAAATGGCTGTGTTGGGGAGGCTACTCCTTCCGTCCACCTTCCCAGCTCTCCCCGTGTGCACTCTTGTCTGCTCACAGCCATACAAAAACTCTGATTTTCTTGCTCATAACTGTGGTGGTGCTTTGAGCTCAGATGTCAGGAGCTGTAATTTAATCGTTCCCAAGAGTGCCTATGAAATCTTCCCACCTCATAGCCGAGCTCGCTGATAGAGCCAGTGGGCTGCCAGCACACGAGTCTACACATGGGTTCTTTCAAACTACTGGAACTTTGCAAGCATGGGATAGTTTTAGGTGAGATTGTCAACTTGCTTACCCTCTCATAAGAAGTGGTGGTTTAGTGGACTCAATTGCTGTCTTTGGACTGTAAGTGAGCCTTGTTTGTTGGAATCAAGTAAATTATGAGTTTTTTCATGGAGGTCTTTCTTTCAGCTGCTCTGTCAGTCAGGCTTCTCATGAAGTGATGGGTCAAGGGGTGATGATTGTGTGTGAAGACTTTGTTTTCAAACTCATCCAAATCTTGTGCAGTATCCCTGTCAAACAGTGAAATTGTTATTTTTGATACATCAAATTGTAAACCAATAAAATCAATGATTGTTATCTTTGCCAATATCTTAAGCAGTCATATCATAGATATATTTAGTGAAATTTATTGCTTGCAGGCTGTTATAACTCATGAATTATTGAAAGTATTAACATCTGGAATCCTCTCTTTGCTCATTCCAAATTCTTTTAATATGGCTTATGTTGAGCTGTTTCACTGGCTTCTGTCCATCCCACTGATGGAGGCCACAGCCAGATGAGGGTTCTTATAAATGATTGCCTTCCTTTCCAAGAAATAGGAAGATGAAATGTCAACTTTTTCCTCTACTACCTGAAAAGCAATCAGTGGCCACCCTTCCTGCTCTTCTTGACAGTAGTTTGGCACTGTAAATGAAGAGTAGGCATCTGGCCAGATGAAAAATTCGGAGCTATATAGAGAAGAGATTGAAGTGGCCAAGCCTCAGATAATAGCAGGAATTTTCAAGAGGCAGGCAGGTGGGTTTAACCCCCAAGCCTTCAGTAAGCTAAGTGCAACCCAGACATTTTGAACTGTGCATTTTAATCCTCCTTTACTGCTCATGGTCTGAGTGACTTGAGGTGACTGAGGGACTCTCCCTCAGCAACCGTTTGATGTCTGTAGGGCTGGACTTAGGGATGGTAATGGCTGCCGAGGAGTATCGCAGTTAATTCCTGATTACTTATTGGTGCCTGAACTTTCAAAGAAAACGACAATTTGGAATCAGACCTGAGTTCAAGAGCATTCACTAGTTTGACCTTGAGTAGGTTTCCTCCCTCTTTGAAATTCATTATCTTTGTAAAAGGGGAATCATGTAGGATGATTCTTAAGTAGGATGATTATGAAAAATTAGAGGTAAAATTTGCAAGGAAGAATCTTTATAAATGGCACAGTACTTTAAAAAGTTGTTACTGTTGTAGCCAGCCACTAATGCAGCTGAGCCTCAGCATCTGTGGGGGATTGGTTCCAGGGTCCCCATGGATACTAAAAATCCACTGATGGTTAAGTCCCTAGTGTAAAGTGGTGTAATTGCACACAATCTGTGCACGTTTTCTTATAGACAGATAATCTCTAGATTGCTTTTAATGCTTGATTCAGTGTGAGTGCTTTGAGAACATTAGTTTCCTTTACTGCTCAGGGAATAAGAGAAGGAAAGGAAAATCTCTACTCATTCTTACAGATTCAGTGTTTCTCTCAAGTATTTTCAATCCAGTTTGTCGAATATTGGTATGCAAGGTCCACAAATACAGAGGTCAGGCTATATAGTGCTTTATCATGTGGAAACATGTAACAAATTGCTGAATGGTCTTTTAATAAAAAAACAAAACAAAACTGGTACCAGATATTGGGGTAAATGCTGAAGGATCAGAGAGACAAAGGAACAAGCCACCTCTTACCTCTAGGACTCCTCAGCCTGAAAAGCCTCCTCAGCTGAAAGGCTTTAGCTCCGGTCTCCTCACACCTTATATACCTTTCTCCGCCCACCCATATCTTTTCCTGTCTGAACTTTCCTAGTGCTGGGATTAAAGGCATGTGACTCCCAAGTACTGGGATTAAAGGTGTGTGTCACCACTGCCTGGCTCTGTTTCTCTCCTAGACTGTGTCAATCTCATGTAGTCCAGGGTGGCTTTGAACTCACAGAAATCCAGACAGCTCTCTGCCTCCTGAGTGATAGGATTAAAGGTGTGTGCCACCACTGCCTGGCATCTATGTTTAATCTAGTGGCTTGTTCTATTCTCTGATCTTCAGGCAAATTTATTAGGGTACACAATATATCACCACAGAAACATGAATTTAGAATTGGATGGGACATGAATTTAGAATTGGATGGGACTCTGTAGAGGAAAACTGAAATTTGCAGAGGGATATTCTTTGTATCCAGGTGATTGACTTACGTATTTTCTGTTGTCTAGTCCTTATACCCCCAACAGCAGCGTTCTGCTCACTCAGTTCTTACAAGTGAAGGAAGGGAGACATATTTATTTCAGGACCTTCCTCCTGGGCTAGGATGTAGTTCAGTGGTAGTGTGCCTACAATGCATGAAACACTGGGTATGATCCCTAGCACTACACACTCATCATCACCAACATCCTTCATATGGCTGTATCATCTCACTTTTCCAGTGAGGAAACAGAGGTCTGAAGAAGTATAGGGCTTATCCTATGTGCAAATTCTCTGCCCATCATTTCAACTGATATAATTACTGCCAAATTCTCATGAGAATTATTTTCAGCTTATGCACACACTTGGCCCTCAAATTAAATAAGGAACATGGTGGTACATGACTAACTTGACCATGTAAATATAGAAAGGTTTCTCCCAGCTGAGTAACTAAGATAATACCAGGTAAGTATTATGGATCAGTTTTAACCTGTTGCTGAGCTGGCATGAAAAGAAGCTGAGCCCCCAAATAAACCAGCCTTGGTGCCCTGGGAGGATGGGTACATATCAAGTGTTCACTATGGAAATCTATGTTATTTGGTGATTGGAAGATTCAGCCTGATCACTGTGTGAAACGGGGGATGGAGCACAGTATTTGTCACCTGTGATCCCCTACATCAGGACGTGGAGAGCTGTGTTTTGGTGACAATGATGAAGTGACCTGCCTAGACTGGTCCAGTGCTGAGAGCTGTGCTCACAGACCACCCCACCCCGTGTGGGCTGTGGGCCAAATTCACACCATGAGGCTAGTCCAAATAAGCTTTGCGGGGGAACCGGAGAGAGCATGTTGGTGACACTCAGACCCTGTCTTGAGGAATTTATCCTCAGTCTGGGTCTCAATCCTTTCAGTAAAGTTCTAGTAGCTCCCCATCCGAAACCACAAACTCCTGAAGCCCTAGTGATAGCAGCAGAAACTGAGCTGTTGAGACTTCCAGTTTAGACTAGAGGATTAGATCCAAAGAAGTGGGTGGAGCCGGGCGGTGGTGGCGCACGCCTTTAATCCCAGCACTCGGGAGGCAGAGCCAGGCGGATCTCTGTGAGTTCAAGGCCAGCCTGGGCTACCAAGTGAGTTCCAGGAAAAAGGCGCAAAGCTACACAGAGGAACCCTGTCTCGAAAAACAAAAAACAAAAAACAAAAAAAAAAAAAAAAAAAAGAAGTGGGTGGAATGTAACTCCGAGAGACAGGTGGAAACTGTGAAGTGCTGTGGAGAACAGAGGTAGACAGCCGACAATTGGAGCTGCAGGAGAAGAGAAGTAAGAGGCGTTTTAGAAAAGATGATGGCTGAGAGTTTGCAGGACTGTTATATGATGCCAGGCCTCAGACCCAGGAAGACCAACAAACCACAGGCAGATTATCCAAATAAAGATGGATAGGAGGCCATCGAGAGCCCAGTCTCCAAAGAAGAAGATCTCATATATCTAGACGACAAAAAAATGTTTGAATTTGCCCTTGTCACTGTGGCTCTCAATGTCTTCAGACATAGAAAGGGAGGCACATGTGGCCAGATGTCAGAAAGAAGACATGTCTGGAGCGGGCAGCAGGAACTGCAGACTGGCAGCCACTGTCGTCAGAGCTGACAGTTGTCTTAGTCCTCTGGCCTTTGATCTTTATCTTCCATGTATCTGCCTCATGTGACATCAGTGAAATTTGGCCTTTGGCATTATTCTTGTTTTCCAGAACAAGCAGTTATTATTTGGGAGGCAGCAGGTTGACTCCAGACTTGTCTTCAAATCCTTCCTCTATGAACTAAGAAATCTTGATTGAAGATGGACTTGGGCCCGTCAGCACACTCTGGAAGAGAGCTGTGGGTAGTCAGGTCTCTAGAGGTTTAATGGTTAAGGCAGCGTGGGCCACATTACTGATTGCCCCTTTCATATCTCCCAGTAACCATTAACATAAATATCATCTCACCATTTCAGACAGGGGACACCACCCTTGTGCGAGCGAGTAACGTGATGCAAGCTCTTAACCCTCTCGGTGCTTCCTTTGCTTCAGAGGCCTTGGCCCACATCCACCCATAGTCTCTTTGAACCTGGGTGAGGCAGGAAAGGGTTAACGCCTGTCAGTGTTGCCCTTTGACCACTGCAGGATAAGAGGCATGATGAAATACTTTTCAAAGTCTTCTGTGGAAACACATCATGCATAATTGGAGCAAAAAAGAATAAATCAAAGCTTTCTCCCCACCCCCCCTTTAGTCTGGTAATTCATAATTGAAACCACATTGAGGTAAGGGTTGATAACTTCAAAACAACCAACAAGACTGCCCTTTCTATCAAGGTAGGAATAGGTAAGGCTGCTCATTACAGGGGCTCCAGGCTTCTGTGTAACAGCCGGCCGGTCCTCTCTTCCTCTCTTCACTGGCGGCTCACTTTTCACTCAGGAAAATACCCCTGTTTACATCAAATATAGGCTGACTCAAATATCTGTCCAAGTCTCTTGTTTCTGCGTGAAGTTATACAGAGGGATGTAAAACATCTCTGACATGGTGAGCAATGGGAATTGGGTTTCCAGTGGTCCTTGGCTTCTCCTCTGCTGGTATTGGGATTGGTCAGATTGACGGAGGCCTGTAATTGGTCATGAAATATGGCTTTCTCCCTCCTGATTCTTACAGTCCCCAAGTGAACCCAGCATGAGCATTTCAGAATGGCTGGCAAAGGCTATTTTGTTTCTGCACAGTAACCACGATCAAGATAGCTTTGGGCTACCATAATCTTTGAGTCTAAGAACTCCAGGACAGGGCTGCCGAGGGACTGGGACAGCTTCCTCCATGTGCAAGCTAGTCACCTGAGTTTGAGTCTTTTGAAGGAGAAACCATTTGATTGCCCTTGACTTTAATAACCTCAGTCTCCCTTGGCCTCCCTTGCAAGGCATCCTGAAACCTGAGTCTGTTAGGAAGGAGCCTCAAGCCTTCCACTGAAATGAAGGCAAGCACTTCCCTCTGGCTGACACTGAGATTGCACAGTCGGCGTGGCTATCATAGTCTACTTTTGTGTGGCTTCAGCTTAGCCATGGGAGTTTCTTCATGGAACTTGCATAGCAAATATCCATTGTAGGGGTGAGACGAGCAGAGCAGAAGGATGGGTGAGGGAAGAGCCAGGCATTCTGGCCAAAGCCAGTGCTTTGTTAAAAATAACACCTACTTCTTCATCCATCTCCTAATGTGTCTGAGTGAGCAGTTTCTTGTGATATGACAGGTTTGGAAGTTGCCTTGGTATCTACCGTCCTAAGTCAAGATGGCTTTGCCTTCTTTCCTGTCCCCACTGCTGGGCACATCTTGCCATAGTGGAGACTTAATCAGCCACCAGGGTTAATTGCCAGCATTGTTTGCTCTTTCCTGGCAGAAGCCAGAGTCTTGAGTAAATTATGGAGGTTTAAATTTGCCTGATTTCCTGCAGAAAGTGGGGTCAAGAGGTCCCAGACTGTAGACACTCTCTGTGACCAGCCAGCAGGGGTCAGTCCTGAAAGGTATTTCAGAGGTGACTAAATGCCATTTTTTGAAATGTCCCTCTCCAGTGGGATATTTCTCTGGGCTTGGTTTGTTGACCTTACCCCAGTAGCACAGAGCTTCTGTGAAGGCATGAGCCCCAATTAAAAGGTGCCTTTTCCCCACCCTGCTGCTGAGCTCTGCAGCCAAATGGGATTATGTTTAAGGAGGGGGTGGCGCTTGGTGCAGAAGCCCATTGCATGCCCGGACTCCCTAACTGTGAGCTTTAGAGATAGCCATGTTCATTCATCAGGAAAACACCACTCAGGAGAAGGAAGCCTCAAAAGAAGCATTAAATAAGGCAGTTGTAGGACGGAAAGGCCTGTCATAAGAAGCTTCTCCTTCTCACTCTGTGCCTTCAGCC
>CABHPR010127403.1:4368-33793 GCA_902168415.1 Peromyscus melanophrys
TATATATATATATATATATATATATATATATATATATATATATATATGGTTTATGAGTCCATTGGTTTTTCCTACTGTGTAATCATTTCCCTCTGTTTCTGTAATAACTTACTAAAATAAATTAAAGCATAATTTCCTATAGACAAAATGATTTACTTGTTACATGTTTATGCATAAAGGTATCAGGTTATATTTCAATAATGTAAATCATCATGATTTGTATATAAAAATAGTAATATTGTATTTTGTTCACTAGGGTCCAGGACCTCACTAGCCATGGGGTGTTTAACTAGGCTTATGGTACTAAGGCATGAGTTACCTCTTATTGAGTGAGATTTAAGTCTAATTAGGCAGCTCTTGATTACCCCAAGATGTAAATACTACTAATGTACTTTTGAGTATATTTTGACATACTGGTCATGGGCTTTAATGCTGGTTAGAATTTTAATTGCTTTTCTCTCTTTGTAGCTTTCATAACACCTTTGAATGATAAGAGAGTTAGTCTTAACAACAACAACAACAAAACAATTTAACTCAGGCAGTGGTAGTGCATACCTTTAATCCCAGCACTCTGGAGGCAGAGGTGGATTTTGAGGCCAGCCTGGTTTACAGAGTGAGTTCAAGGAAAGCCAGGGCTATAAAGAAAATCTCTCTCTCAGAAGACTGAGAGAGAGGGAGAGAGAAACAGAGAGAAAAACAGAGACAGAGACAGAGGGACAGAGAGACAGTCTTCAGGGAGGAGGCTTCCAGGTCAGTTGCCACAACTCTTCCAAGTCCTGTTTATGAAAAGAGTTGTTTCTCCACCAACAGAGTCTGTTCTTCAAGTTCTGAGCAGCAACAGATGGCACTGGAAATAGCCTGTATTGTTTGACGAGTCCCTTGGACTTCCGGAGAATACTGATTCTCCCTCTTTAAGCAGCCATTAATTGCCTGTAGGCATGGGTGGGGCCTTGCGAGAATTCTCTCTACTACATTGGGAACATGGGTGGAGGTTGAGGTGGAGAGAAAGGGGCTGACATGATGTAAACACAGTACTTGTATTTGAAATTCTTGGAAAAATTAAAATAAATATTAAAAAATAATAATATAAATTATTTATTATGGGTTTCTTTTAATGATTATTATCCCCATTGTGTTTAGAACCTTATTCAATTATAAACATTTTTAAATTATCTTGTAAGGGAAAACATGAGTTGAAAATTTGTTCAACTATTCCTTAAATTATTGTTCATAGTTTTGGTTCCTCTTTTGCATAAAAGAAACTAACGCTAGAACAGAGATTAGAATTTTGTCCCACATCAGGATAAAATATGTTAGGTAATTGCCATATTTTGAAACTGAAGAATTTCACACTGTGAAAGTGAGGAATTTCCAGTTGCTTTTGAGAAATCAGAAAATTGGGCATCATATGTGTGCATGACAACCAGAGCCTATATGAAGAGTATGAGCAAACAGGGGGTTAGTCCTCAGTGTTCTTCCTTGCTACTTCTTTCTTAACCTATTGCTTTGTCCTTAACTATATTGACCTTTTCCACTCTCTTTAGCATAAAGTTTGATTGCTTTAACCAAAAAACCAAGGAACTATTTGCTAGCAAATGATGAGAGCAGAGAATTCCCTGGAAGAGTGCACATGGCCATTATATTTTCTGTTTCCAACAATCATCTACTGGGGTTAGGCAATTTGGTATTAGGTATTAGGGTTTTTTTTAATTCATATTTCACTTAATATAACCGAATTTTGCATCAGATTTATAATTTCTAAAAATAGATACCATTTAATTCTACAGTAAAAGTTAACCTTAGAGTCATCTCTAGATCACAACTTGTGATTGCCTAAACATGGTAAATCAGAGATGTGAAGGCCAGCAAATTGGATTGACAAGACGCTAGAGTGCAACCTTTCTCTAGCTATCTTCTTTTCTTTTTTTATTGAAATAGATTCCTCTCTCATACAACGCATCCCAACCACAGGTTCCCCACCCTCTGTTCCTCCAAGCTCCCCCACGTCTGTCTCTCCATCTCTCCTCTCCTCTAGATCCATTCCCCTTCAGTTTCTGCTTCAGAAAAGAGCAGGCCTCCAAGAGACGACAGCAAAACAGGATGAAACAATTTACAATAAATCAAGGCAAAAGGCTAGACAAGGCAACCCAAGAGCAGGCAAAAGAGTCGGAGATACACCTGCTCCCACTGTTAAGAGTTCCACAAAACCACCAAGCTAACAGCATAACATACATGGAAAGGACCTGGTGTTAGATTATTTTGATGCCCTGTATTTGTGTTTGTGTTCTAAGCTTTCTGGTACATTTTAAAAAATTAGGTTGTTTGTTTGTTTGGTTGGTTTTTTTATGACAGGCTTTCTCTGTGTATCCCTGGCTGTCCTGGCACTCTCTCTATAGATCAGTTTAGCCTTGAACTCACAGAGATCCATCTATCTCTGCCTCCAGAGTGCTGGGATGAAAGGTGCATGCCACCATTGCCAAGCCATAATGTTAGTTTATCTGTCTTTTTCTCAAATTCAATTTCAGTATTTTGTTCCCTTAGTGAGAGAATATTATTTTTATACTTTTAAATATATAAGGTCATAGTAACCCTGTTCTATTTAGTGAAAGACAAAAGCAATAACAAAACTCAAAAGCAAGGTAAGAAAAAAATATTAGAATAGAAACATATGAGAAAATATAAAACATGTTCATGTTTACATATATATATAAATACACACACACAAACATATATACCATTTGTAATAGTATAAATCAGTAAATATGTATGAACCATATGTAGGAATAAATGTTTAGAAACAAAAATTTTGAAGCAAACTGTGTTTAAATCCATATTCTTTGTATTTAAATATATATTATTAAGCATTTTGATTTGGATACACACATTTTACTTGGAGATAAGTTTCACTTTGGATTTACAAGCCAAAGCACATGAATATGTTTTCCTTCTTAGAGGCCCTTTTTAAATTAATTGTCCCTGAAAATTGGCAAAAAGGCAGGGGAGGGTGATGTAGGTGCAAAGAGAGCAGAAAATCACAAAAGGCAAAGACTGACATATCCAGTACTCTTTTATCTCTTGCTTCAGGTGATAAGAAGCCATTTATAGTTATAAGCAGGGGATTGACCTAATAAAAAATATGCAGAAAATCAATCCCCCTAAAATTATTGAAAAGAAAAAAAAACTACCGAGAAGATAAATAAAAAGCTACTTAAGCTGCAGGCTATTCTAAACAATGAAGATCTTCCCCAAGGCATATAAACAAAAGGATGCTCCATATTTAGAGACTAATTAGGTGCTATGGTCAACTACATTACAGAGCAGTAGGTAAGAAAGGCTGAGGGAGAGGGAAGTGTTGTTCAAATCTCAGATGGTCTTTTAATAAAAAAACAAAAAACAAAAAACAAAAAACCTCAGAGCCAGATATCAGGGTGAAAGCTGAAAGATCAGAGAAGCAGAACAGTCAGCCACTAGTTCTTACCTCTAAAAAAATTCTCAGCCTAAAGAGAGTGAGTTCCTGTTTCCTCACGCCTTATATACCTTTTTCTGCCATGCCATATTACTTCCTGGGCGTGTGTCCTTCCCAAGCAAAGACATGAGATCTCAAGTGCTGGGATTAAAGCTGTGTGCCACTGCCTGGATGCTATGTCTAATCTAGTGGGTTTTTTTGTTCTCTGATCTTCAAGCAAATTTATTAGGCTACACAATATATCTGGTGACTCCCATCCTGGATGGAGATTATTGGTATTTCGCATGAGACAGGTGTATTGTGAAGATGGACGGCTTTTTTTCCCTCTTCTCTTCCCCTTGGCATAGAAGTCACTCACACAACGGCCCCTCAAGATGTTTGTTAATGAAGTTTTCCTCTTCTCCTTCAGCTGCCAGAGGTGGAATTAAAGCTTATGTAGAGAGTGATCAATATTCTTCAGCCCTTTCACCAGAGGCTATCAAATGTAATGACAATCAAACCTTTTCCTTCTTTTTGAAATTGGGAATCAATCAACATTACTCATTTTCCCATTACCATTTATCCATGGTTCATCAAATGTTAATGCTGATGACTATCAGTAAGGACCATTTCAACACCAGTGACCTTCTCATGGTGCCTATATTTCTAGCAGGCCAAGCTGATGAGTATGATCGACAACTCTTGAAACAGAACTCAATCTCTTCCCCCAGCTCTTTGTTAACATTTGTACATCTCATGACACTTAAGGGGAAGTAGTATGCTAGTTCAAAAATAACTTCATAGACCTGATCACATATAATATAGCACATCAAGGAAAACCCTGGTAAAGTGATCTGAGCCTCTCAGAGACCTGCCCATATGCCCTTGCTTGTCAGCAGGCAAGGCAAAATGTAAAATTCAGTCCTTTCTCCAGAGGTTTTGCTCCAGATTCTTCTCCTATAAGTGAAATGGCTCTACAGTCTAACCAGAAATCAAGAGTAATCAGCCCTTCATTTAACTACAGGGTGCTGATGGTCCTCCTCTCTTCACTCAGCCTTCTGTCAGGGAGCCCATTCTGTCATTGAAAATTCAGAGTGTCATGATCAGCTGTGCAAGCGAGCTATATATCTTGAATTTCTTGATTTAATTGAAAGTGCATCAATCTCCAGTGGCAATGCTGCTCATTTCAAGCAGATTTCTTCAGTAGTTTTATGTCTCTGATACTTTACTAAATCACGAGGCGTCAAAGCATTTAATAGCCATTTTTTTTCTTGTAAACTGCAATCTTGTCACAATATAGGTGTCTGTAAACTTCAAGGGTGGATACAGAAAGTCCCCATCTTTATTTTCATCAGATATCAAATCAGTTAGCCTTTATGAACTTGACCTTCTATATCAGGGGGAAAATGCATTATTTAGTTAATGTCTTAGTTAGGGTGATGAAATATCATGACCAAAGAAACTTCAGGAAGAAAGGGTTTATTTGATTTAAACTTTCACAGCACTATTCATCATTGAAGGATGTCAGGACAGGAACTCAAACAGGGCAGGAACCTTGAGATAGGAGCTGATACAGAGAACATGGAGGAGTGCTGCTTACTGACTTGCTCCATGACTTTGCTCAGCTTGCTTTTTTAGAGAACCCAGGACCACCAGCTGAGGGGTAATACCATCCCCTATGGGCTAGACCAGTGGTTCTCAACCTTCCTAGTGCTTTGACCCTTTGATATAGTTCCTCATGTTGTGAACCCTCAACCATAAAATTATTTTTGCTACTACTTAATAAATGTAATTTTGCCACTGTTATGGATTTTCATATAAATACTTTAGGAGATAGAGGTTTGCCAAATTGTCATGACCTACCGGTTGAGAACTGCTGGGCTAGACTCTCCCACATCAATCACTAATTAAGAAAATGCCAGACAGCTAGATATCATGGAGGCATTTTCCCTATTGAGGTTCCTTCCTTTCAGATGACTCTAGCTTGTGTCAAGTTGATATAAAACTAGTCAAGCCAGCTAATAAATATTTATTGAATTCCCACATGGCAGAAAATGTATGAATTCTAAGAATCAGCTAAGAATAGCTCTTCCGAGCAAACATATGTGCCTTCAGTCAAAATGAGTATAAAGGCTGTGAGTCTATGGCATAGCTCGCTGCCAACTCAAACATGAATCCTGTGACCTGCCCACTGCCACCCACTTCTACAAGCTGGCCCATCAACCCTGGCCCCAGCAGAGCTCCTGATCCTGAATGAGTCACTGGAGTCAATGGGCAGGCTAATTAGAACATGGGCACCTTCTGTTTACATATACCTATCCTCCTAATCAGTGATGGCAAGAGAGGAAACAGGCAAATGCATGTTCAGTGGAGTTTGAAGTGTTCTTGAAAACTACTTTTGATTGTTCTTGGAGGAAGATGGCAGAGCTTCTTTAATTATAGGAAGACATCTTTAGAAATGAGTTGGCCTCACACTAAGTTAAAGGGAATAGTTGTCTTAGGAAGTCTGTGCATGCAAACCTTGTCTTTTGTTGATTCTGTAAAGGAGAGTTTCAAAGTGAATATAGATTTTCCTCACTGAGTACATGTGTATATAAAGGATCTCTTGATTAGCAACACAGAAAGGCTCTTTATTAAATGAGTTAATCATAGACTCAGTCTCCAGTGTACCCTTTCCTGCCACTTCAGGAAGGTACTGTTACACTGTGGGTGGTGCTACTTTACTCCATGATGTTTTACAAGTCACATACTCCATTTACGAATTTGGGGGAACCATTTTCTCTCCTTTATCTGGGAGATCAAAGCCTTCATAAGGATTCCCACCTGGTTCAAGGAAGAAAAGCCCTAAATAGTTTCTCTCTAAGACTATAGCATGGTTAATATTTCAGGTTGAGAATAGTAGATTCCACACAGGGAAATTCTGTAGAATCTGCTAAACAGAAGAGCACGGGTAGACAGTTTGTCACCATCAAAAACTGACAGAAATCCCATGCTCCTTACTGCAGGTTTTTCATCTTGCTTATATTCTGTGGGTATGATCCATAATTCCAGAAGCAGTGTAATAATAATGATAATAAAAGACAAATAGAAAGGTTAGCCTAAAGCTCTAGAAATGGAATAATAATAATTTAAAAAAAAAACAAATAAATAAAGTTAGCCTAAATGTCCTAGTAGCAAATGCTAAAATCCTCAAAGATCAAAATCCCATGAATATAATTCTCCAAAAATATTTTAAAGACATTTTTTAAAGAGATTGATTAAGGAAACACATAGAACCCAATAGAACACTTCTTAGGCCTCTTTACACAATGAAATGGGTAATAATATTGTCTTGCTTATTTTTTCTCATCAGTATTAGCAAACAACAATTTAAAGGAAGAAGGGTTAATTTTGGTCTAGTATTTGAGGCTTCAGTCCACTGTAG
The DNA here is from genome assembly GCA_902168415.1 of Peromyscus melanophrys. Classification (NCBI taxonomy): domain Eukaryota; kingdom Metazoa; phylum Chordata; class Mammalia; order Rodentia; family Cricetidae; genus Peromyscus; species Peromyscus melanophrys. The sequence continues at coordinate 11,238 of CABHPR010127403.1, forward strand.
CACAAGTATGGAGGAGGAGGAGCATCTCACAGTTGTGGCAGCAGGAACATGAGGCTCTTTGTTCATATCTCAGTAGATGAGGAAGTAGAAAGAGTGGACACAACATGGGACTGGGTTACAACTGTCTAGGCCTGCCCTACACTGACTACCTTTCTCTAGATAGGCTCCAACTCTTAAAGGCTTCTCAGTCTTCCCAAACTGTGCCAGCAGGTGGGAGTGAAGCATTCAGACATATGGACCTGTTGGGGGGCATTTCACATTCAAACCACAACAAACATCACATGATTTTTGGTTGCATATGCATTTGGATATACAGCAGCAGCAATGGTTAAGTCACAAGGTTTAAAAACCAGAGAGTCTTGAGTCTTGATGTCCCAGGTATCAGAGGAATACTCTGCCCCACCTCTCAGAGAAGGGTTGCTTTGTCTTCTGAATGTGTTTGCTCCAGCCCCAAATGGACCAGAAAGTACCTTCTTACACTGAGGTTAGATCCCCCTCTTGTACTTGCATGCTCATCGCTGATCTCCTTTGTAAACACCCTTTGCTGACAAACTGAAAATAATGTTTTGAGAGATCTCATTTTTACCTACCAGGCCACAAGGAGCTTGCATATAACTGAAAATTGCTTATCCTTTCTCCAGATCTTGTCTTTATACTGACTTTAAATCCTCTGCCTCTGTTTATCACAAGAGAAATTACAATCTACGGGGTTGGGTCCTCCAGTAGTCAAGGTTGCAATGTTTTGAAATGGTTATTTCAGGGAAATTAGACCCCAGGGATTTTCTTCTTTGGTGATGTTGCTATTCAAGATTATGGCTCTATGGGACTTTTGGGACTATGATTAGCACAGAGTTTCTGCTAGGTTACTAAAATTGGCTTTATGCAAAAAAGAAAAAAAATCCAGAGTCATATTTGGCATATGCTTCCTTTTGGCATTAGTCTAGCTCCAGTTGCTGGCCAAGGATCATCAATGAACTTCTGCCTTATTCGAGCTGCTTATATTTCTACCTTTACATTGACACTGATCATTACCAGCGAAATTCTTCCTATTTACAGGATACCTTGGAATGGCACAAGATTCATCGAACTGGACAGATCAGACTTGTTCAGGATTATAGGCAATAGAACATTTTATGTTAAATGGGACTTTGAATGGTATTCCTCAAAGCATTCATTCATATAGCTTCTCTAACTCAGGTTGCCTTCTCATATGTCTTCTTTACCACAGAAAACCTCCAAGTGTATTAAGTTGAAAACCCATTCTCATAGAATTCACAAAAATAGGTTTAAAAATATTTATTTATTTTTTATTTACATGTATGTGTCTGTGCCTTGTGGATTTATATGTGCTATCAATATACAGAAGACATTGGATCCCCTGGTACTGGAGTTAGAGGAAGTTGTGAGCTGCCTTATATGGGTGCTGGGTACCAATCTGGTCCTCTGAAAGATCAGTAAACAAATTAAACTAATGATCTGCTATATATGAGGCAAATATTCCTACACTGACCCCTACCTCCAGCCCTATGAAGTGAGGGATTTTCCTTTGTTTTGTTTTGAGACAGGGTCTTCTTACATGGCCCAGGCTCTTTTTCTTTATCATTTACAAACACATTGCTTCACTGGCTAGCTAATAGACTATCCTAATGAAGATAGGGATGTCCATTAGGACTGCCATTTTTTAGGTGAGGAAATGAGCTTCTCTCAGTGTTTTTAAGCCTTTCCTTGGTGTCATACAACTCACAGATAAAAAGACTGTTACTTCAATTTAGATGTTTTGGCGATAGATTCCCATCAACCACAGTGTGTGTTTGAATTACCAAAATACAAATTCAAAACGTTGCTTCCCATCTCATGATCTCAAATCATGGTATCTCAGATCAAAGCATATTTTCCCAGACATTTTTTTTTATGTTGTCTACCACTACCACTATTCCCAGACCTACCTTTTCTTGACTTAAGCACTTGAATAACCTCCATGATTATTCTATTGATAGGTTTTATGAACTGTTCCTTCTGCAAATATCCTCCTTGAAGGAAGATTTTTTTTTTCTCTATTTTATTGCATTTTAGTCAAGTGCCTGGAACATGTTAGAAAAACATAGCTCACAGTTGAGGGGTTTGAATAATCACTTTTACAAAGCAAAAAAAAAAGTTTATGTTTTTAAAGGATTTAATTCAGAATAACAAAATAACCTAATGACAAGTATGTGATAGAGAACATGTATGATCCGCAAAGCTTGCAGTCTTTACTGTCTGGTCCCTGATAGAAAGCATTTTCAGACTTCTTGGCTCCATGTATGTGTTGAATGAAAGAGAGCAGCCATGCATGTAGGTTGAAGTGGTCTCTGGTGTTACTTTTTGGCAGTTTGACCCTTCCATCTAGGCAAACCTGAGCTCCTTCTACTGTGAGTCACTGGCATCTGGCAAAGAGGATGGTGTTCCTGGTCCCATTATTATTTCCATCTCCATAGCACAGATGTAGGTTAGACATCTTGAAATCAGGAGCTATTCATCAGCTAGTGGAGAATATTCATTGTTATTTGGGCTGCCAGTGTAATTAGCTCATCTTTTAGAAGCCTTTATACCAAGGCTTGTTTGTTATTGGTGACTTTGCCTCATCACTACCATTCACATGCATATTAGCGTTTCAAAGAGCATGTTGCTATTTTGATTCTTCTTAGAAGTTAAGATAAAATATTCAATATCTTTTCCCCATCCTCTCACAGCCCTTGAAGACAAAGCTTCTTGGTCTGCATGCAGCTAATGGCCAATATTCCACAGGAGCCTTTGATAATGGCCCAGATAAGAGTGAAGAGCAGCCAAGCACAAAGTACACTGTAATAAGGTCACTAAAGCTGTAAATTACTGGTTTTCATCCTTAGATATGCCTTACAGTGGCCTGAGAGAGTTTCGCTTCATTAAATGTGTGAAGTCGCAACTCAAGCTAAATCTCCCTAGAGATATTAAATGCTGAACATATGCAATTACACCAAATGATGCTCCCAACTTGAACAGCCAAAGCTTGTGTTTAAAACTGTTATCTCAATTTCTTCTCCATGTTTCCTTGGTCTTCACTGTCCCCTTACCCTGACCCACCATGCCCTCCCTAATGAGCAACATTGAAAATACCAGACAGGGCCTGGGCAGAGTTGGCTGGCTGGCTGGCTCCTCTTCACAGCTCTCTGGTGATTGCCACAGGCTTTCAGAATCAAACCTGCCTTTGCCATTCACAGCAGCCTTTCCTGGTTACATTTTAATTAATTCTGTGTGCTACAATGATGACAATTTGGCCCCCAAACAAAAGTGAGGCAGAGTTAATGCTGTTATTAGAAAGATTTAATGTACAGAAGCAATTAGGACGTTGTGGAAGTACTTTGGAGTGTGAAGGAGTTGGTGCCAAAAACTCATTTATCATATTAGCAAATGTGAGAACATGAGGTCCTTTGGGGGATCTCTCCTGAGTCCCTTCCTTGATTGCATCTGCTAGTGAGTTCTACTTAACATCGGTGCAACCTGTGTTTTCATTATCACATGCTTGGTACTGAGAGTAGACACAAAATCCAGAGGGGCCCAAAGCCTTGCTTTTCTGTATCACCTTGGGCATCTCTGTAGACCAGCCTTTTCTTAGTAATCATTGTTTTTTTTTTTTTTTTTTTTTTTTTTTTTTTTTTTTTTTTTTTTTTTGGATGCAGTACAGTTTCACCATGTTTTTTTTTTTCTTTTTTCAAAATGGAATGATCAGAAGTCAAAGGTGTGTGACACCATCTCCTTTTAGAGATGTTCTGCCCATTGTTGCTATTGATTTTTTTTGTCCTGGCCAGAGCCGCTAGCCACACAGCTGGATATCCTTGTTGTCATTATACTTCCCTGTTCAGAAGGCACCCCCTAGTCTCTGGGCAGCATCCTTTCTAAATCCTTTTCAGAAACTGTCTTAGCCACTGTTATATTGGTGTGAAGAGACCAATGACCAATACTTCTAAGAGAAAGTATTTAATTGAGGGCTTGCTTACAGTTTCAGAGGTTTAGTTTATTATCATCATGTCAGGGAGCATGGCAGCATATGGGCAGCTACCAGAGCAGTAGCTGAGACCTACATCTTGATCCATAGGCAGAGAAAAAGAGACAGGGCTTGGCATGGGCTTTGAAATCTCAAAGCCCACCCCGGAGTGGCACACTCCCTCCTACAAGGCCACACCTAACTCTTCTAATTTTATCCAACAGTTACACTCCCTGGTGACTAAGCATTCGAATATATGAGCCTATGGGGGCCACTCTTATACTAACCACCACAGATATTAAAGCTCATCTGCTGAAACGTCCACCAATGGCATGTGGTTATAACTAGTCCGAGATTGGATCTAATATGAACAAGTAGAGATGTCTCTGGTTTACAATAGGATTAATTTGAAAATGTCATAACTCAAATGGTATACTGGCTAGGAAGAGGGGGAAAGGTAGTGAATTGGATGACATCCTGGGATATAGTAAGACCCTGTCTCAAAAAATCAAAGCAGGAGGAAAATAAGAAAGGGACAGAGGGAAATAAAGGGGGAAGGCAGGGAGATAGAGAGAAGGAATGCATTTGCTACACTGGAGTTTGTGCCTAGTCTTATTGTAACTCCTTAGTCTCAGCTTTGCTTAGCCACACAGTGCCATGTAGGGCATCAATTACTCACCCTTAAAGTCACATGGCTGACTTGGGGCTACGTGAAGCTTCCTGTCCTAATAGAATAGCTGCTCTGAGAAAAGATCAAAACTAAATATCCAAATTGATTTCATCTAGATGCATATTGTCCTACAACATTATAACGGTGAAAAAACCTCAAGTCCTAGCATTGCCTAATGGAGATCACTAATATCTCTGATAATAATTGCTGCCCTTGGTAGTGAGCTTTATATAACAATATTAAATAAGCTAGCAATCCAATTCTTTTGAGAAAACATAATGTTTTGGTTTGTGATATATTGTCTTGAAATCTCTGATACCTTACTACTAAGTTTGATTTGGTCAGACTGCCCTTAGGGACATTGATTATATTATCATTATATACATATTTTCATCTTATAAGCTCTTTAAGGAAATAAATAATTCCTTATTAATATAATTTTAACAATTTCATAGAGAAAGTGCATCATTATTTTTTTCAATTTATTTTAATTCTAAATTTTAGGATTTAAAATGAACAACTATTTTTATTCTTTTTACAAAAAAGTTTATATCTTGCTCATATATTTCTTTAAAAGGTATATCCAGATAAATAACAAAATATAATTATGATAATTATGTTTTCGATTGAGCAAATTCAACCTCTCAAGCCATAGTATGCCAGGCTTAATTTATTTACTTAAATTTCAGCTTTGTGTGAACATAGAACTTATGAATGTATAAGAAGAATGTTTTAAACAGTATGAGCTACATCTACTAAGAACATTTATTTTTCATCTGGAATTGAAATTTAACTGGACCTCCTGTGTTTTACATTTGCTAAATCAAGAAATTCTGTTCACAAATCCTTACCACTATCCCCATTAAATCCAAACTAATCTCAGCTGTCTTTATTTTGACTCCTAGACAGCATCTGATCCCTTTCCATCTCATTTTCTTGGGATTCTCCAGGGCATTCCTAACCACATGCCAATGAACTCAGAGAGTTCACTACTTCTTGCCTTTCTACTGTTGCTGCTTCCCTTCTTTCCTTGTCTTAGACAACTATGCCCCTATCATGGAGTAATCTCTCCTGTGTTTTAACTGTTTCCTTAAGCATTCTCTTCTTACTCCCATGAAGTCTGATGTTGTGACCTCAAAATGTGAAGGAGAGCCTCATACTTCTTACATCCCCATGGCTTTAGTGATCACAAGAACCTTTCATCCCTTAACCTAGATTATTCCTAATACGCCTTACAACTCGAATTGCAGCCATATTACTCACTCAGCATCAGTGATGAATATGGTTATAGCTGACAATGTCCAAAGAGCATCCCTGCATGATGAGCTAGGCATCCCATCTCCTTTCCCAGGATTCACATGATTCCTTAAGCTTTGTCTTCTTTTTGTGTCTGTAGACACAAATTTCTCATTTTAACTTAAGTTAAGTTAAGTTATTTTAACTATTAAGTGGTAAAGCCCCAAAGGCAACAATATTGATAGTTTTTTTTTTAAAAAAAACTAGCAATCATGAAAATGCCCGCAAACAAGTCCACAGGCCCATCTGATCAAGACAGTTCTTCAACTGAGGTTCCTTCTTCCTACGTGAGTCAAGTTGACAACAAAACAAATGAAAACAGGAGGCATACTAAGAATCTATACCAAATGACCAAGTGAATGAAAAGGAAGCACTGAATGACATGTACTACACAGGTCCGTGCACCCAGGCATTGAGATGAAGGACTAAAACGATTCATCCTGTGCAGTGATTCAGGTCTGGAGAAACACCAAGCGATATAACACACTTCCCATACTCCCACCCTTGTAGTAAGTGATGACTGTGTTACTCCTTCTCCATGGTGTGTGTATGTATATATATATTCCCTGCAGTACTTCTACTTTCCTTACTTTTGGATGATCATCTTGTCTCTTCATTTCACTGAGAAGTTGAGGTAAACAGGAGCTATGGAGCTATGCACCAGGTCTCTTTCTACCTCACCTGCGCATCCCCAGGTGTCTACCCCAGATGCCTGGCTTTCCTATTTCACCAGCACTGAGAGGGATATGACTCCACGCAGGTCACCATCAACAGTTGCTCATTACATTCCATCTTCTTGGCTTCCTGGAGGATATTGTTGCAGCCATGCTTCTCACTCTAGTTTACATTATCAAATATTTACTCACCATCAGGCCCATCAACACAAAAATACAGTTCTGTCTTGAAAAATAACAGAGACAGCAAAGGAAAAAGTCGTTGGCTTTGCCTTCTTTCCACCTTTCTACTATTTATTTGCTAACTTTTGCAGTGAAACTCTAGTTATGACTATCTCACTCCTTCCTGCCCTACCTTCATATGTGTATGTTTGTGGGTGTAATTTCTCTACCTCTCCATATTCCTCTCAATCATAGCTCATGTATGATAAAATTCACCCCATTTTTCTTTAAGCCCACTTGAATTGAACTTTTTCCTCCATATTGCCACTTCTGTATAATTAGGAATTCCAGTGACATGTATGTTCCTAAACTTAATAGTCATTGATCAATTCTTATCTAACTTGTCTTATTAGAAACATTTCAGCCATTCTACAAATTTTCTTTTACATGCCATATTTATTTGTTTCCCAAGATGGACAAAAGCTCTTGATTTTTGCATGGCTTTACTGCTTTCTACATAATGTTTTCTGGATGTATTTTTTTTCCAACTTTCTAATTTTAGAAGTTTCCCAGACTTGGTTTTTGGTCTTTGTCTCAATTCATATTTGTGTTTTTCTTGTTCCCATTAAGGCTCATAGCTTTACATCCCAAGCATAGATGTTTCTTTATTTGCATATACAACTCCCAATTCTCCATCTTGCTGGACTTTTAAAGAGATATCTCATATTCAGTATGTCTGTAATGAACCAAATATGTGTTCTTCCTGCAATCAATGGCGATTGCATCTTGAATGGAAATCAACTCACTTAAAAATCTTGATGTCATTACCCATGTTTCTCAATCAATCAGTCCTACTTGTGCTCAGTTCTAATCTCTGTGTGTAGACTGACTACATACCGCTATCTCTTCTTTTACCTCACCCATGCAGTAGATTACTATAATCTTTTCCAGAAGATCCCTGACTGTAATCTTGTTCCCCTATAGCCTATTCTCAACAAAGCAACTGTGGTGAAAAATTTAAATGTGCAGATTTTGTCATATCCGTTCTAAATACTTCAGTGGCTTTCCCTTCCTTAGGACAGAATCAAATATATAGGAAACCTATGACAGTCCTATATGATCTGGGCCTTCTTATCGTGTCCTCTTCCCATACTCAGCATTGTCCCAGTGCTCTCTGGCTGTATGCATCTTTGCTTCAGCTTTACATATGAGTCTGCCTTGGATCCCTTTACCTGTTTCATCCACTTTTTCTAGACTACTTTGCCACAGAAATCTGCTTTGCAAACACCTGTCTGATCTTCTCATCTTCGCTCTTGTCTCACTTTTAACTAAGACCTCTTCTACATAGCCTAGCATTTCTTCTTCCATTTTTTTTTTTGCCTGTGGGGAGTATTGCTCTTGTATAACACTATGACTTCCAAAATAATTATATAGTCAATTTATCATTCATGTAATTGGCTAGCTTTTCACTCTTTTGACACCATGGGTTTTCATCTTATTCTTTGATACCATCCACATTTAATCATCTCTCAGTACACAACAATGAATGGTTTCTCTCCCTCCCCCCTCTCTCTCCTTCTCTCTCTCTCTCTCTCTCTCTCTCTCTCTCTCTCTCTCTCTGTGCGGGTGTGTATGTGGGGGGGGGGGAGCGGTGAGTGGGTGTGTTAGTGCTGAATACAAATAGCTGGGATTCATTTTAAATTCCACTGTGTCTTACAATATTTGAGTGGCTCTGTATAATCTACTTTGCATTTAGTAGTTTCCTATTAGCTGAAAATGTTTTAATGACTCCAGCTACCTTCAGAGGCACTGGATGGATTGAAGTGAATATACAGGTGTCTCATAACTGACCCAAACATACAGCAACAATTTGATGAAGCAAACTCTTTTAATCTATGTTTTACAAGTGAGAGAAAACAGAAGCTTAGAAATCTAAATACTTTATTAGACACGCACTAAGTGGCAGAGCTGGGATACAAATTTAGTTTCATTTTATAAAACATTTACTGTTCAGCCTCTCCTTCTCGTCCACAATGATTTTGCAAATGGAATATTACTTTGCTGTTATATTTTCTGTCTGCAGGAATATAAGAAACCATTGATTTTTGCATCTTATCTAGCCTATAATATGAGCTTTGTTCTTTAATTCCTATTTCAAATCTTGTTTCACACACTTATTTCAGAAGTTATTATATGGTTAAGGATTTTCAGAAATTATTTAATAACATAGGTAACATAGCAACATTCATTAACTCAAACAATTTATTCTATTTGTGAAAATCTTTTAGTGTTCATTATTAGGTCCACGATGGTTTGAAAATATGATTTCTCTGTATCAATGTAGAGATATCCTCAGAGTTTTGTGTTGAGAACATTGAAATTTATCAATTATTCCTACATATTATTTTAAATAACCATGGGAGAATAAATAAGGGATCATTGTAAAAGGCCATTGAATCAATCTTATTATTGAAATAGTTTGCAGGTTGCATCCTCATAAAAACAACAGTGATTCAAGGCTTGTCTATTAAGGTATCTGGAATGCTTTGACAGAAACTCCATTTAGACAATTAATAGTAATTCTCACATGGTGTATGCAGCAGCTTGTTCCCACAAGTTACCAGTTCTCTCCTGATGTAAAAGCAGAGCTCTGGGCTCATGGGAGAAAGGGTATTGCTTTTGTGACTCATAGGATCCCACTAACTCTGTCTTCTATTCTCCATTTCAGACCATTTCTTGTATCCTTGAGATTTCTTTCCCTTTTTGAGATGACTTAACAATTGTTAACAAGTATCTTTTGTACAATTTGGCAACAAAATCCATTGCGGTAGGGACTAATATTAGATGCAGTAACATGCACTACTCAGTACATTGTGAACAGAATCACCTAGGACATATTTACATAGAAGATTTTAAAGCCATGGCAATGTTCTGCCATAATACTTCCTCAGCCCCCATTGCAAGAGTAGCATACCCAACATAGAATTGTTCCCTTTTAAGTCATCTTCAGAACACAGATACAAGAGAATTACCCCCAGACAAGGGAAGATGTTGTCTACCTTGAAGAGGGACTAAATGTACCCTAAGGGTGGAAGGGAGGGAAGCAAAGTATAAGAAACTGTCTTTTCCCAAGAACTGTCCCCTTTGGGAAGATTATACGTTCCACATCTATTGCAAATGAGACACACTTGGCCAGTGTAGTGATATCACAAAGGACTCATGCCATACCCAAGAAAAGCTTGATGGTTTCTCAGTCATAATCAGAATTGTGAGGCTGAAATATGAGATGCTTCAGTCTGATTTCCTGATTGAAATTGAATAATAATAGAAAGGCAGGCAAAGGCACACTGGGTAAGGCATGCACAGGGTGAGCACTGGTAGTTCTAATCCATGAATTTTTTTTTTCTCTCAGCATTGTGGAAGCTGGCAGACATGCCTTATTTGCCTTCATTCACAGTTTTCTTTTTCTTTCTTTTCTTTTGTTTTTCTTTTTTCCAAGTACAATGACAAATTCTTAGAATCTCTCTGGAACAAACAAATAATATATACAAAATAATTACATATGACTATGCTATAACGTTACCCCAAGCTTATTAAAGTAGGCACACATGTCAAATTTGCATTACTTTGTGCTAGTCTATGTTGTACTGATGCTGTCATTTATGCTGAGAATTAATAATAAAATGCTAGGAATAAATAATGTATATGAAAATATTTTTAAATAATTTTGTCACTTTGCTAGATTGGCTTATTTTTAGCTTTTTAGAGACTCCTGTAGTTATAGGAATTTGTAAGTTATTTGGCCTTGTAGTATAATCTATGAATGCGACAAAGATGCTGCTATGTATTCCTTTCTAAGTAATAAGTATTCTTAATTTAAATTTAATTTTATTGATAATCATCCCTAGTAATTTGTTTTTAAATTACACAAAGGTTTTGGAAAATGCTTTTCTTTTATATAATGATAAAACAAATGCCACAAGTGTACAGTTTACTGTGAGTTGTAGCTTGGCTTTTAGACACCCCCCCTCCCCCCGCCACCACTTGTACTTAAGTCCAGTGTTAGTCCATGTGATACTATTAAATCAAATATTTTCTCAACAAAAACATCAGAGCATGGATTTCTTGGGATATTACTTACTGACCACAGTAGGTTTTCAAATTGTGGAATTCTTTCACACTACCCAAAGCTGTGGATTTGCTTTTCACGGTCAAACTTGTTCTGGTAGATGAGTTACTTGTCAGTCTTAAGCTTAGCATACAGGGCATCAGATTCTAAAATGTCAGCGGTTTGAAACATATTGAATGCCATTGTAAACTAAACTTTTTTTTTATCAGAGAAATTGGTGTGAAAGCACTGAGGTACTGTGAAAATTTGAAATCAGCTTAATTTCAAATAGTTGTTTTAATGAAGAAATGGAGAAAGGCTCGTATATTTTGGATTGCCTTTTTCTGATGACTTTTCTTTTTTCTTAAAGTTTCTGAAACAGTGTTATTTGCAACAAAAGGAATCATTTTATTGTATTGTGACTTCTGTCTCAAAGTCCTCTTACCATTTTACAGATCGCAGGGATCCATTCACCTTTCTAATGCTGTATGCCTGCTTTAAGGATCACCAAGCAATTAAAAAGATACCACCAAACGATGCTCTACTTTAACCATTTCCTCTTTCTAATTTGTATATTTGGCATTCATTCTCCTTGGTGTACACTTTTCAGATAATGGTTTTATGAAGCCACCATTGAATATCATTTCTATGACCAGAAACAACAACTATCTTGTAGTCGTCATGTGGCCTGATTATACCAATCATATATATAAAGGAATATACTGTGAAGTGCTCCTACATATTTTGAGGAAAGTGAATAGCAGCCAGCCCAGGACTTTCACTGTGGAATCACCGTGTCTTGGGCAATTAAATCACACTCTTTCTTAGCCATGTTTCTCCAGAGAAAAGATTCAGTGTACTTAATGGTTATGATCTTTTCCTGTTGGGGATAAACCCTAGGCTGAGTAGAGCTCACCAAGAGGGACTTTGGCTTGTTTCCCAAATATGTAGATGTATGGACAGAGTAAGTTTGGGATAAGATCAAAGGTCTCTTACGTTTTCTGTAGCTTAACTAAAATCCTCATAGAAATCAAGTGGACTTGAAATTATTTTTTTTTTCTACTTCAAATTACTCCAGAGGTGGAGAGAATATTTTTGCTGCTGAGACTCAATTTTTCACTTGACATACTTCTGACAGGACAGTTGCTCATCAGACTTGACAGAATCAACTCCACACTATATATAGGATGAAAACCATTATTTTCCACATTTTAGGTGCAATATCCACATTGGGAACTGTAATTTTCTTTTGTTTTTTATTTCATAATAATCAGAAGAATGGTGGAATTATATATATATACACGCTTGTACGAATATGGCATTTATTTTCAAATTGCCACTGGTATAGTTGGGTAGACGAGAATGCACTGGCTTACAAGTTCTCAGGTAACATAATTAACTTGTGTGATGAGTTTCTAGATGCATTTTCATACTGTGTTTTTTTTTTTCACTGTGCCTAAAGCAAATTCTTTGACACATTGTACAGAACACTCTATTTTGATTATTTCATTGTTAATCCTTTTATTTATTTTTAATACAACTATTTAGCCTTCTTTGTTGGTGATATCCTGGGACTAAGATAATCATCCTCATGCTAATTCCCAAATTAGAAGAAACGTCATCACAAATAACAGTGCTAAAATTTAAACCTCCGTCTCTCTCTCTCTCTCTTTCTGTTTCTCCCTCTTGCTTTCCTTCCCTCCCTCTCTCCCTCTCCTTCCCTCTTCCCTTCCCCTCTCTTTTTCTGTGTCCTTTGTGTTTTTGCATGTAAATATAGGCCCATGAATAGCACAGTACAAACGCATGGGTCGGTTCTTGCTTTCCACTTTGTCTAAAGCATGGCCATTCTTTCATTCCCTGTTGCATTACACCAGACTAGTTTACCTACAAGCGACTTACCTCTGCTTCCTATCTTCATCTCTCAGTGGGAACACTAAGATTACAGGCATGTGCTACAGAATTCAACATTTACCAGCTAGATCCTTGTCCAAAAGGATCTATAACATTCCACAACAGTGCCATTAGCTAAGCAAAAGCATGAGCAAACACATTTCACAAACTCTAAATTACCTTCTCTGACTCCCATCGGCTCATGGCCATCTCATAATGCCAAATGCTTTCAACCTGACTTCAGGAGTCTCCAGAGCAGCATAGTTTCAACAGATTCAAAAGTCCAAAATATCCTTGGGGACTCCAGGCAATGGCTTAATGTAAGCCTGTATAAATTTTTTTAAAGCACATATAAGATGATATGATGCAGGGAAATCATTCCCATTCAAAAGTTGGGAATGGGAAAAGAATGAGGAAAGGCTCAACACAAGCAAGATAGAAAACACACAGGAAAAACATTAATACTTTATCTGCATCACCAACATTCAGGACTTGAAGTGGAACTTCTCAGGCTATAATAAGATGGGTATCCCCCTGCCCATGCAGCTCTGCCACCTCCTACACTCATGGTCTCTCTTTTGGTCTGACTCCACTCAATGTCTTCAGATTTCCTTGGAAGATGCCCCACATTAGTGGAATTCCAGTATCATGAGGATGTCAATGCAGCCAAGGCTTCAGCTTCTTAACTTCCATGCACAACCCACTCAAGAACCCCAGGCATAGAATCTGATTATGGTCCAAGTTATATGGCCTCAGTCATTTTGTAGAACTGTTGTGCAAGCTTTCATGACCCTGTCTTGCAACTTGCATGATCAACACCATGTGAACTACACCAGGTTCTGCTGTCAATTTAAGATAGAGTCTAACTCCTTTGGGCTACAGCTACAATGGATCCTCTGTGCCTCATTAGTTGAACTGGGGAAAACATTTCCTTATATACCCTTGTATTAAGATACCTATAGAGTCACTGTTCAAGCATTCTCATTTCTGAATGAAAGTTTTCAACGGCGATTTTACTTTTACATCTTGGAGTCTTCAGTGGGTGGATTGTTTTCATCAAGGCACCCTTTTGTTCTGCCACAATGTGAAACCTGAGCTTTCTCCTTAGTGTTGCCAATATCGTTATCAGTTATTTCAACCTGTCCACAGAGATTTTTGTTCACAGCCACTTCATCTAGCCTAAACCTGCTCAGGCTACCCTCTTGCCCAAATTTCTCATATTTTCTCTTCCTTTTCTGCTCTGCTTTATTGTGTGGAATCTTTCTACAAACATGGCTACTATCTAGTGAGCAAAACAATGTTGCAGATTGGATGCTGTACTAGATTGAAATTCCTTCTGCCAAACACACTAATCCATTGCTTTTGAATTCACCTTTCCTTGGTTTTTCAGGATGCAGGCCTAATGTGGCCAGATGTTTTTGCTAGAATATAACATGAATGGCTTGTAGTTAAATTCTCTGTGGAGTCCCTGGTCCTTCCTGAAACCTCTCGAGTATGGTTTTTATTGTCGTCCTTCCTATCTACTGTCCTGATCTTTTATCGTCACGCAGATTTCACTGTCATCCTTTCTATCTACTGTCTCTGCCTTCTGAGCCCTCATGAGAGTTGTCTTCTTACTACACTTTGGTGGCTTCTCCATCCTGAACCATTGAATCCTTCCACATTCACCTCCACAAACCAGTTACAATGAGGTACCTACCATATAGCCATGTCTATCACAGTAATGATCCACATTTCTAGGTAACAACTATCTGCATTGGTTAACTTTCTTAGTGCTGTGACAGAGAGCCTGGCAGAAACTATTTAAAGGATAAGGGTGTATTCTGGATTAAAGTTCAGGAACTCCAGCCCATCAGACCATCATGGGGGCATCAGCTTATGGTGGTAATAGTGGGAAAGTGAGCAAATTGAACACAATCCCATGGGTCGGGAAATAGAAATCTGAGCCTGATCTATGACCTCCAAGCTTTTTTTCTCTGTTCGTGCATTGATCACCTAATCTACTACATACATATATTTTTATAACATCCAAAGCCTATGCCACCAGTAGGGAACCAAGTTTTAATTTGCGAGCCCATAGGGGAACATTTTACATCAAAGCTATATCAGCATTAAAGAATGTTGTTTACTTCAGGTCACCCACATTAGCATGGTTCATGTTTTAATCCTCTATGTGTTTCTTCAGTCGTGAATTCTTTTAGTGTTGAATATATACCTGGAATCCTTAACAAACAGATGGAAAATTTTCAAGATGGATTTAAAATTTTAGGACTGATTTTAGCGTTTTGTTTTTCTTTCTCCATGATGCCGAACAAGGCCTAGAAAAGCTATTATGGATGTAGAAGGAATAGCTCATTTGCTTAGTGTCTGATCTAAGTGCTTTGGTCCTTTTGAAAATGCTTACAGCTCATTTCTGCTCTGAAATATCTACAGTGATTTATGGAGCTGTTTCTTTGGTATTATGGCTTCTCTAAAAGGCAAAACAGGTGTTTGTGGGGGCTGAGGATGGAATGTTGTTGAGACACATCTATAAATGTTGTGAAAAAAAATAACCAGGAGTGTGTGATATCCATAGTCAAACCATATGCCTGCTGCAGAGAATTTGTCATTGCTCTGAGGAGGGGAATCACTACCACTTATGTGCTTGTGAAATCTATAATGTGCCCGGTAACTCATCCTTTAATGTCATCGATCATTTACTAAGAGGCAAAGAACAGTCTTACTTTCTTGAATATTCTGTTCAATTTTAAAGTTATTTCTTGAAAAGAACGTGTAGCACTATTTCTTAGCACTATAACATCAGTTTTAAAGTTTAACCCTTCTGTTTGTATGTCGGTTGGTATCAGAAACTAAAGCACATGGACCCATCCCCTCTTCTCCATCATTCTCACAACAACAACAACAACAACAACAACAACAACAACAACAAAATAGTGGAAATGTAGATACCTGAGGGGACCGCTGAATAATATAATCCACACAAATGATGAAGCTCTAAAGAATAAAAACAGTGTGTATTTTCTTTTGCGCCTAAAATCTCTGCTTAGAAGTACTTACAGTTGCTGAAGAGGTGAGTCAATGGCTAAGAGCACTTGCTGATCTTGTAGAGCATGTGAGTTCAGTTCTCAGCAAATAGATGGCAGCTCATACCAAATTACAGTTCCCAAGGGTCTGGTACTGTCTTCTGTCCTGGAATGCTTGCAGTGCATATACAAATACAATCAATCAATCAATCAATAATTTAAACAGAAAATTTCCACTGTAATCAAAGTTTATCTTTAAATAATTATTTTACCATTTATGGTTCCAATTTTTTGTTAATTATTTACATTAGCTTCTTATTCTTTTCTAACATTAACATTTGTTTTGAACTACTTCAAAGAAACACTTAGTCTTATTGAAACTAAACTGATTCACTTTGCTTATATACAACTTTTATGCTATAAAATTAGAAATATAGAAGCTAGCTAGTAATTATGAAGCTTTTAGAATAGGCTTTGAGTCCAAGCAGAGAATTGTTGGTTGTCTTATATCAGTTGTGACCCTATTGTAGCTCTGAGTAAATCTGGCTTGGATGGTTAGTATTGCAGTTTGTAAGGGTCGTGGCTGGACAAGACCACTGGTGCCTTTTCTCCTCTATAGCCTGCCTAGAACCTTCTGGTATTATGAAAGTTATCCAAAGTTGAACAGGCTTACAGTTTGATTTCTCCATATCTTGCAACCAAATGTGAAGTGTCTTCAGCTACATGGTCTTGTCATTTAGTTCTGATGGCAAACAAAGGAAATGGCATAGGCTAGCATTGTTTTGGGGGGACCCTGGGATGGTCCTGTCATAAGGATAGTATTATTTCAGGCACTGGTGTTTTTGTTCAATTAACCTATAGCTTCTGGAACAGGATTATCCAGCCAAGAAGAATATTTCCTTTCTAACTCTAAAATTTTATGTTATATATTTTTAAGGTGGATTACAAAGCAGTAGGCTACCATATGTACTTTCAAGCAGTCTTTGTTTCAGCTAACTCTTCTATCTTTTATCTTCTGCTTCAGCCTACCCTCATCAGTGCTTAAATCCATCCATCGCCAATATTCCTTGTGTCTATTTTGATGTAACCCATGTTCTATTAATCTCTCATCCTACACTATCCTCTTTTCAGTTTCATGGTTTCTATAGGTACATGCAGTCAGAAATCTAAAGATCTACAGCTAATATCTATAGAGTCTATATGGTGTTTGTCATTCTGGATCTGGGTTACCTCAATCAGTCTAACTTTTCTAGTTCTGTTAATTTATCTGTACATTTCACAATTCAATTTTTGTTTATAGCTGAAGACAATTCAATAGGCATTTGTATCATATTAACATTATCCCTTCATCTGTTGATGAACATCTAGCTAAGTACATTCCCTAGCTATTGCTAACAAAGCAGCAATGAACATAGATAGATGGGCAAGTATCACTGTAGTAGGTTGTAAAAGTCCTATGGATATAGGTTCAAGAGTGGCATAATTGGGTTACTGTAGTTCTATTTTTAACATTTTTGAGAAACTATCACATGATCTCCATGGTGGCTGCCCTTGTTTACACCCCCACCAGCAATCCTCTTTCCCCACATCCTCTCCAGAATTTGTTTCCTTGATGATAGTCACTCTGCCTGGGTTAATATGAGATCTCCAAGTAGTTTTAATTTGCATTTCCTTGATGGATAGTGATGTTTAATACTTACAAATATTTATTAAGCATTTGTGTTTCTTCTTTTGACCTATAGTCCAGGTTTGTTTGGATTAACTATTGTCTTACTGTAAGAGGGAAAGCCAAGAGGCATTGCTAAGATGATATTATACTTTCCAAACAATGGGGAGTTCACAGTCTCCAAATTCTGGTTCTCTTCTACTTGATCTTCAGAAATTTTGTGAGCTGCTCCATGCCTGCTGCTGTAGATCAATTTCCTATTAAACAAAAGTAGATCATTTCTAAGTGATGGTGTCTGAGGAAAGAAAATAAATTCTAAGATGCCCTTGGATCACATAGCTAATAGTCTTTAATCATATAAACCTAATTCCACTCAGTTTGGGGAAGAAGTATTGTGTTTATTGTGGCTCACAAAATATTGTTGCTTTTATAACGGTCTGTGTGAATAATTTAATTTTGGCCAATAAATATAATAAGTTCCTTCAACCTAACCCTGCCCTCACTGCTGGGACAGATTATTAAAGGTGAAAAGTGTGCCCTATATTAGATGCATTGATTCTTTTAGAAACCATTGGCATACCACTACCTCAAGGGAAATCTCACAGACAAGACTTTGCCGCACTGTATGACCCATCGGGGAAAAACTTGTGCATATCACACAGCTGGGATGCAAACCTCTGTCTCCTCCAGATCTCAGTGAAAGGCCTGGAATATTTTGAATGGATTATTATTAGTGCCCACCTGGAGAACTGGGAGTTTGTTTGAACACAGTGTCTCAGTCCTGAAGAGATGGGTTTCCACATGGGCAGAAACAAAGAGCTTATGGTTTATAATGTCATGCAGTAAGGCCTGCAGTTTTACACAAAATAAATTATTTTCTCCTCTTTGCAGAGGCCCTGAAGACAGAAAGCGAGAGAAAAATATGTCCCAATTATCACATGAAACAGATTACCTCAAAGATGAACACTCAAAACAAATGGATAGTAAAATCAAATGTACTTCACCTGGTTTCTCCAGATAAAAAGTGATTATAAACTTTCTATTTCATATTCTTATCTCCTATTTTAAATAATATAAAAGAACACATAAGGATACATAATCAAAACAAAATGCATGACTTACTTCAGCTGCGATGTGTTATAACAAAAGGGAACTCTCGTAAAACATTATAGTAGACAAACCAGAAAGTGGTTATTAGATTTTTTGTTTTTTGTTTTTCACTCTAAGAAATCCAATCTAGGTATATGGGTACATATCCCAAAGAACTTAAAGCACTAATTACTTGTTAACTACCAACTATTTCATATTTGTATTTGCGTTCTAAAACAATAATTACAATTAGCATATTGCATTCACTTTATGAGAAGCCTCTGGTGTACGTGTATTTTACTAACAGAACCAACTTGATTATTACCTTGTTTCTATATTTTTTTATTTTCATATGGTTTTGATTACTTTGTAGTTTCTCATTTTTGCCTGTTGCATAATTTGTGCTTTGTATAACTGTAGTGCATGTGTGACACACCCATTTTATTAGATAGGGTCTAATTTTCATAGTGTGAAAAGTAAGCTCTGGTCTTGGAAAGTCCTGTTTGTTTGTTTTGCCATAGACCTCACTGATAAACCATTTCCTCATGACACTTCAAATTTGGCCTTATATTTTAAAGTTCTGTTTTTAATCTCCTTGAATCTCAAATAACATTTTTCAAAGGTCAAACAGTTATATTCTTGTTATAGTTTCCTATGTCATATTAGTACCTAACAAGAAACTGGAAAATAACACTTTTGTAATATCAGGAGCTGACAGAAGACTCTGGCTCCAATTTGGTAACTAATATAGTAGAATCAGAAATGTGCATACACTCCATGAATTTACTTTTGACATTTAACCAAATTGGCATCATTTCTGACACATCTATCAATGATAGGATCCACAGACATTTATCTGTCCTGTGGCAACTAAATCACCACTGGCTCATTGAGGCCAGTTTTCAAAGGTTATGCATAAGAATTCAATCCTCAAAATTATTTTGTATTTTGGATTCTGGAATAGTTGGGGCAATAATTCAAGTTACAATGTTGCTTTGCTAATGAATCTGGTGACTTACACCTATAACCCTAGCTTCCAGGAAGTTAAAGCAGAAAGGAAAGCTATGTTGCTTTATCCATAAATTTACTGAACTATTTTAATAGTCTCTAATGTAGAAATCCTTCAAATTTGTACAGAGCTCCACTACCTGCTGGAAAGGTACTAGGCCACAAAAAGAAAGTCTGATCAAGGTATGGTCTTAAGTACGTGAAATAGGAGAGCAGTAGGTAGGTAAGGTAAGTCAAAGTCAAAATGCAAGGGTCTACTGAATGCTGGGTCCTGGAATTCATCTGGTGCTACAGCATGATAAATCTCTTGCTCAGAGAATCCACACTGTCCTAGCCGAAACCATTATTTCCAGAATCATCTACTATTAGTCTATCCATCAGAATGAAAGTGATTTTTGAATTTCAAACCTGTTTAAATCAGTTTATACCAGCCGGGCGTTGGTGGCGCACACCTTTAATCCCAGCACTCGGGAGGCAGAGCCAGGCGGATCTCTGTGAGTTCGAGGCCAGCCTGGGCTACCAAGTGAGCTCCAGGAAAGGCGCAAAGCTACACAGAGAAACCCTGTCTCGAAAAAACAAAAACAAAACAAAACAAAAAAATCAGTTTATACCTTTCCTCAGTTCCTCTCCCCACAGCCCCCGGGATAAAAATGCAAAACCCTTGAGCTAAGGCTACAGGGCCATGTATGATCTGTCACCGACTTGCTTCTACGGTTCCTTTCATTTATCCTCACCTAATCTGTCAGCTTCTTAGCGTTTCTTAAATGTGTTGTGCTTCTCACTTGTCAGTGAAGCCGTCTTTGAACAGAAAGGTTGCTAGATTCCATTTTCATCTATCTCCTTATCTTCCAAAGGCAGCCCATCTTTCCTTGGCACATCTACTCATACAGTGACCTCCTCCTTTAGATGCTTCTACTCAGCTGCCTTAGAAACCAGGATTTCCCTCTATTTTGATAATGACACTAATTTTAAATTGACTACTTATTTAAGTGTCCTTTCTAATACAGAGTGGCCTCCAGGCAGGCAAGAGTTTTCTCATTTCTCTCTATTTATAAGACCAACCAAAGATGTTCAAATATCTGTTGAATCAATAGATACATCAGGTAATGTGCTGTATAATTTGGACTGCAGTTTAGAAGACTTAACTGGGCATTAGTGAGGATGCGTTAGGAGAGAAGGAGGGATACTGAAGGTAGGAACCAGGATGAGTTGATGGAGACAGGGTTACAAGTATTTTGTTTTGGCCAGCAGTCACAAGTGTCCCCATGAAAATTCCTCTGAATGAATTAGTACACAAGTTTGTGCATGCATGTGTGTTTGTGTTTGTGTGGGTATGCATGTGCAGGTGTATAAGTTTGCATGTAGAGGCAGGAGGAGGTCACTTTAAATTCAGATGGTATTCCACCTTGTTTATCAAAAGAGGGTTTCTCAGTGGCGTGGAGCTCACTGACTCAGCTAGTCTGGCTGGCCCTGAGCGCTAGGATCTGCCTATACTCTCCAAGATTCTTGCTTCCAGTGTTAGATTCTCCAAAATAATCCTCTAGAAATGGAGTTTGAGTCATGAATTCCCAGGCTGAAAGCACTTTAGCCTTCTCCTTTGATCTGTAGCTGAGTTACAACGTTATAGTCCAAAGAAATTGTTAAGTCCTGTCTTTCTTTTCAGTGTCTGGCTCAGTTACAACTGAATGGCAGAACACTTTCACAGTCTTCATGAGGTCCTGAGGTTGATCCCAAGCACCATCCAATATCGAGAATATCATATCCAAGCCATAATCTCTGATACATCCCTGATAGGGAAGTCATGAAGATTAATACAAATATTTGTTTTTGTGGAACTGTTCCTTTTACTAGAAGAATTTTTCTTCTGCTTTAAATAAACTCTTCAAATTTCATCACTAATCTGTATGTTTAATGGGGAATATTACTAGAGCATTTAAGGGTGTTCATTTCCTCAAAGCATTATGATTATGTTGGTAGGTAAAAGTTCTCCCCTGTCTCAGTTAGTATTCTAATAAAATATGTGTTGATTCTCATGCCTGGTTTATGGAAGACTGGGTACTGGGGGCTAAAGTAAGTTAATATGACATACATGGTCCCCTTTTCCATGTGTGATATGGTAGATTAATGTATTTTATATGAGCTGTATAAAGGTTTAAGTGCTCACTAAACTGAAATTAATGTTATGTAGTCCGTAAAGTGTCAGGTATTAGAAGCAATAGTGATCAAGACAAACATGTACTCTCCTCAAGCAGATTATATTTGATTGATAGAAGAAAGGTTAAGATGGGCCATTTGACGTACACCTTTAATTCTAGCTATATGGGAAGTTGTTTCAGAAGATTTCAAGTTCAAGGTCTTCCTTTGCTACAGCGTGAAATCAAGGCCAGCCTAGTTAACTCGACAAGACTCTGTGTCAAAATAAAATATGAAAGGGGTCAGACTGTATTAGTAACTTAGTAGTAAAGAACTTGCCTACCATGTCTGAGGCCTGGCGTTCAATGCCCAATACTGAAAAAAGTTCAGCTAACTAAACTACTTCAATTTCAAGTAGGTTGAGAAAGATCTATATTTGTGCAACATCTCTGCTATAGAGAAACTGAATATTACTCATATTTATTGTGTTCCATGATTATAATACATACTGTCCAGGGAAACAGATTAAGTAGCTTGCCCTCAAGGTAATATCAGTATAAATGCAGTAAATGCCATGCAAGTATTTCTTGCATTACACCTGGAAGTCTGCTCAAAGTTTGAATCTTTCCTTGCAGAATATAATTTTCAATTCACTAGGATTTCCTGGTCATGTAAATTAAAACATTGCTCATTTTTCTTTCTAAAGTCTCTCTCTCTCTCTCTCTCTCTCTCTGTCTTACACACATACACACATAGAGGGAGAGAGAGAGAGACCAAGACCGAGATAGATAGATAGATAGATAGATAGATAGATAGATAGATAGATAGATAGATAGA
>CABHPR010127404.1:0-19303 GCA_902168415.1 Peromyscus melanophrys
TTTTTTTTTTGCATTTTTATTATTTAGAATAGTGACTTGCATTTCTTTCCCTTTCCTTCAGATAACATACTAGGCTGATAGTGTGACATTCAAGGAGGTGAGAGCTTCCCAGACTTTATTTTGCAGGAAAATGGAGGTGCCTAGTCTTCATTTGCAAAAGGAATCTATTTTGTCAATAATCTAAATAGACAAGAAAGGATACAATGGACATCAGACTAAACAAAGGATGAATTGACACATAGAATTCAACATGGAGACTGAGTACATTGGTAGCTTGTGCCTGGAATCGTGACCCATCAAAACTCTCAGATAATTGTGTTATACTATAGCCTCCAGGTTGTGGAAATTTATATACAACAATAGAAAGCATTAGGAGGAGAAAAATTGTTCTCAACTTTTCCAACTGGTGAATGTTGAATTTTAATGTACTGTGCATTCTCTTTGATTGAACTATTCAAAAAATAAAAGGGATTATCAAGTAACAACCAACATGTTTAAAGCATTTAAAAAAAAATAAGGTCTGGTGACTGGCATCCTGATATGAGGTTTTATATTGTCTAACCCATGCCATCAAGATACCACTGTAATGAAATAGTAATACCGGTGCTGTTGAAGAGGTGCCCGCTTGCAGTACAGGTGGCAAAGGACCAATTCTAAATCCAATTTGGGGTTTCAATAAGACAAGCAAAATTTTAACATGATTTTGCAGACTGTGGGCTCATTATGCCATAGGAATGGCTAAGCAGCCTCATTTATCTTAATTAAACTTTATCAAAACACTGGCTGTCAGACACTGTATCTTGACAGACAGCTTGTATTTTCATCATCACAAGGCCAGTCAAAAAGAACAAGCCACCAGGGGTAAATACTTGGGTAAACATCTCAAAGTCAAAAAGAGTCATTCTAAAATTTTATATAATGAACGCTAACTTCTTCGCTAAAACATGATAGTCACTCAGCTAACGTGTATCTGCTGCAGTGTTCTAGCTGGTTTTTTTTTTCACATTTCTGACTAGGTGATTAAGACAATAAAATAGCAGTTAATACTTAGGCTCTTAAGTTATGTCAGCATTTCT
Organism: Peromyscus melanophrys; assembly: GCA_902168415.1. Classification (NCBI taxonomy): domain Eukaryota; kingdom Metazoa; phylum Chordata; class Mammalia; order Rodentia; family Cricetidae; genus Peromyscus; species Peromyscus melanophrys. The sequence continues at coordinate 1,077 of CABHPR010127404.1, forward strand.
CATTAGGGAAAAGAAATATGATTTAGAAAAATGTATAAACAATGTGCTTGTGACTATGTAAATTATTAGAGTTGTCTGGCAATAGGTGAATGGATAATGAGCAGGAGGTATCCACACGTAATAGAGCTTTATTTAGCCTTATTGAAGAGTAAAAATAGAATGTTTGCCCAAAACAGGACAATTAGGTCCTAACTGTTTGTAATTTAGCAATTTAGGCATCCTCTTGGGATGAACCTGGTTGTTTAATTTGAATGTGAATGGGAGGTTTTAATTGGTGGAGGGATGGGATGTGATAGAAGAAGAGCATAGACTCAGAAGAAAAAAATCCACCTGTGGGAAGTGGCAATGTAATATGAAAGAGTAAGAAGGGACCAAAACATTCCAGGCATCAGGAGAACCACAGTGTAATAAGGACAAATGGCAGTGCTTTCCAGGGAGGAATAACTTGGAAGCTGGGTGACTCCTGACAGCTTGGTGAGTAGGATTCTCTAGAGTTCATAGTAAAATCTTTTTGTTCTCAGAGCTGGGGGCCTGTTTTCTCAGTACCTATAGCCACCTTGTATTCCTTGTATTGGTTTCTGTGATTCCCTTCTTATAAACTGGATCTGCCATATTCCTAATTACTACCAGTTAAATAATTCCTAGTTCTATTTTTATATTTTCACAAGGGGGTGTCATTCAAGTTAGATACCTTCCATTCTAATTAAATAGCCATTACAAAACCATAGACAGTGCACATTTAATAGTGTCAAACAAATTATGAATTGAAATATTTTACTCAGTATTTTTTCTAAGTTGCTTAATTGCTTTTAAAAATCTGTTTAAATCCAGTAACACCCATAAAGTGTATTGAAAAATTGGCAAAGACATCCTTATTTTGCTCTTAATTTATAATAATATTAAGATAATTCTAATATTCTATTGCACTTTTAAAATACAGAGTACTTAACTTGATATGATTGCAACCACTGAAAATATCATAGCCTTTGAAATTATTTTTATATGAATATATATTCTGTGTGTGGGGGTCACATGTTCTGGGCACATAAATAACCTTCTTATTTGCAGTGATGGCCATAAGAAGAACGAGTTCTGTTGTTTGTAATAACCTCCTTTCAGTTAAAGCTGTTTTATCCTACGAGGTCACTGTTGGAGGATGAGAGTTGGTTGCCAGAGGAACCAAACAGACAATTAAATGTTAGACTTCCTCTCAGAATTTCAGGAGGACAAAAGATCTGGAGACTGATTTCAATCACCAATAGCCAGTGATAGAACCAGCCATGCTTAACACCCCCTCCCCCCATGCTGTTCCCTGCGAATTCTCCCTAGGCAGCGAAACAGATGTTGGTAAAGAGTGAGCTGAGCTTAACACATCTTCCCACGCTTAAGAGGTAAGGATCATGTGTTTTCAATTGTTCAATCTCTAAAGATTCTCCACTTGCATTTTAACTACTATAAAACACAATTATAAATTAAGTCTTTGTGACTCTAACTTGATTGGACACCATAGTTTTATCTTCCAAACCCAATTATTTTTTTTCCTCTGTCATTTCTAGTAATCATTTCTAAGCAGACTTAGAAAAATATAGTAGTAAGTTGAGCTTAACATGCCATTGCTTTCTAAATGTACTGTTATTTCAGGAACCACTGAAACAAATAACTTCCATTTTATTTTATATATCATCACTATGTAATACAGATATGACAGATATTAAACATGGAAACTGATGCCACATTAATGAGCCATGAACCCATTGACAATATAGGATGAATAAATGAACTATCTTAATGTAAAATTTATATGAAAATTAAATTAGCTTTAGATTTTTAATGTGTGTAACTTAGATGTGAATAAATAAGTTTCTAATCTATTTATCCACCATTTATAATTATTCTAGAGAGAAGTACTTTTGTGTATTTGGGTCCATACATTTTGGAAACTAAAACTATAGACAAACATGCAAGTTTTTGAAAGTCTCTGGCATTTTAAAAGCTTAAGCGGTATCTGTGTAACAATGACAAATGGATAGAGAATCTCTATTAACTTCTCATGCAATTAGAGTATCCAAATGGCACTGTAGTGTATCCTTAATCAACTTTTATTGAAACAAAATATGAACAGGGAATAAAGATTATAGGGAAACATAACTGGTAAAATCTTTGGAGTACAGCTTATCACATCACTATTCTGAAACTGAAGGTTGACAACATTATCTTTCAGCTCAGCAATCCCTTAGGTGAGTGAAAGCATTCCAAGATGAAATTCAAGTTTGAAACTGAGAGGGAAGTGCACAGGATTCTTAAGAGATAAACTAAAACAACTTTCATAGTTCCTTGAAGCCTGGTAAGCTAAGGACATGTAGCACATCTCATAAAAACAATTATATGATACTCGAAAACACGACAACAGAAAGAATGATTGAAAAAAGTATAGGCATCTCCTGCAAAGTTGGCACGAGTCTTGTACATACACACACTTATTTAAATGGTAAGGAACACTTCATTTAAAATTATTGTGATAAAATTACACTGATGCCGCCGGGCGGTGGTGGCGCACGCCTTTAATCCCAGCACTCGGGAGGCAGAGCCAGGCAGATCTCTGTGAGTTCCAGGCCAGCCTGGGCTACCAAGTGAATCCCAGGAAAGGCGCAAAGGTACACAGAGAAACCCTGTCTCGAAAAACCAAAAAAAAAAAAAAAAAAAAAAATTTTACACTAAGGCAATAGAGGAGCTTGATCAGATTCAACTATGAATATGAGACTAAGGGAACATTTGCATAAGCAAAGTAGAGGAGCAGGGGATGCAAAATGGCTAAAGGTTGTACAATCTCACAGAGGGTGTAAATATACTGGGAGGCATTTGAGGAAGATCAGGTACCAGGAGCAGCTTGTGCACTTTCAATTTACATAGCAGGAGTATTGTTGCACATGAAAAGTATAAGGATGGACACAGAACTCAGGGTCAAGGTTGAGTTGAGAAACTGACTCAAAAGAAGGAATAACATTCTCTCTTTCTCTCTCTCTTTCTCTCTCTCTCTCTCTCTCTCTCTCTCTCTCTCTCTCTCTCTCTCTGTCTCTCGTTCTCTTTCCTCTCCCTCTCCTATAATTTTTCCATTTCTCTAGCTGACTCTCTTGAAGTAACTTGCTAATAAAATACATTTGCTAGATAGTGAGAAACATCATATGGAAACATGATGACTGTTTCTAAAGAAACAGAGAAAAGTGAAAGTGTCAGCCTTCTACACCAAGCCTATTTCACAAATATACCCTCTCACCATTGTTTCCTTTGCTGTTTCTTTAGTTTCTGGCTTTGAACCTCTGACCTCAAACAGGATGGCCAACTCATATGTCACTTAGCTACATTAACAAAAAGTTTTTCAATATACAAAATAATGCTGAATAGCAAACCCAAATATCCTAAATATCTATACTGTATTACAATTAGATGTTAAAAGAATAAAAATGGAAATGTGTTTAGTCATTTTAATTTCAATAGATTATCTTAGACATTATTTGTAAATTATTTTAAGTAGGTATTAGTTATATACCATTAAATAAAATTAAGCATCAAGTTTTATGTCATTACCTGTTAGGTTGACTATTTCTATAGTGCATGAATATTGGGTAATTGGGTAAATGCTACCAAAGGAAAAACCAATAAAAGGAAAGAAATCCTAATAAAAGTCAAATACAGCAATTTAACTTCTAGGGCTATGATGGAGGTATGTGGAGTAATGGATATTGAGTCCTACTTCTGCATTTGTTCTGGCTTTGAACTCACAACTTTTATAATAGAGACATATATTAGATATAATGAAACCTTCTTTATGTAATAAAACAAAGGAGAATAAGAACTTAGATTCACATTATAATTAGTGATGGGATCTCAGAATCAAAGCTGTTTCTATTCAACCAATATTATTAAACTACTTTTCAAAGACTTCCTCCAATCATGTGGTTTTAAACCTCACTTGGGATATTTTCTACTCATGCCATCATTTCAAAGTTTGAACTGATATTTAGTTGAGGACCTTAACTTTGAGTGGAAAAGTCTGGCAGGGGTGGGCAGACATACAGAGGAAGTTCTGATTTGGAGAAAAAAATAAATAAAAGGAAAGATTGGGTATGAGGAAAAAGAAATTACTTGCAGAAAGGAGTTTCAGGGCATCTTGACATTTTAAGGGGCATGGTGATCTTTTGTACTGTTCTTTATAAACGTGCTCATGGGAAAGTAAGTAGAGACTGCACTGTATTAAGCAACATGGTCAGGGATATGCATAGTGGGGAGGGTTAACTGATGTTAATTCCAGCCTCCATGGTTGTTTGAGTAATGATAGCCCCTATATGCTAATAAGTTTGAATACTTGGTCCCCTTTGGTGAAACAATTTGTTCCACTCTCCAGTTTGGGGAAAAAGTAGGAAGTGTGGCAGTGTTTGAGGAGGTATGTCATTGGAGACAGGCTTTGAGGTTTCAAATACTTCTCATTGCCAGTGTCTGCTCTCTACTTCCTGTTTGTGGATCAGGATGTGACTCTCAACATGCCTGCCTACCTGGTACCATGGTCTAGACCAGTGATGGTGATGGACTTCTAGTCCTCTGGAACTGTTAAGACCCAAATAAAACACTCCTCTGTAAAGTTTCCTGGTCAAGTGTTTTAGCACAGAAATAGAAAAAGAAACTCACACAGTCACTTAAAAACGGAAGCCTATGACCTTAACTCACACTGTATTTTGAAATCTGTCATGACTTTCAAGAATCTGGGGAACCAAAAATCTGCCCTTATTCTTCAGTGGCCTGTCATCCAGAGTACTGGCTCAAATGCCAGACTGTCCTTAAAGGGTGTCTGCTGGATTCTATGTGAGTGTTCCAAGTAATCAGTGGTGAATCAGATTCCATCACAATAACACAGTAACTGACAAAGAGATCAGAGCTGGGTAATAGGTAAAAAGCTGGGTTTTTTTTGTTTGTTTTTTTTTTTTGTTTTTTTGTTTTTGTTTTTTTTTTTGAGACAGAGTTTCTCTGTCTGTCCTGGAACTCTCTTTGTAGACCAGGGCGGTCTCGATCTCAGAGATCCACTTGCCTCTGCCTCCTGAGTGCTGGGACTAAAGGCGTGTACCATCTATTGAATTTGGGTTTGATTTGTTCTTGTTTTCTCCAAATTCTTGAGTTGCTTTATTCAATCATTTATTGTTCACATTCCGGTTTTGTTTGTATTTTTGACATTTTAATTTAATTACAATATTTTTCTCTTCCCTCAAAACCTTCCCATTTTTTAAAAATGTAGACAGTTAGAACTACAAATTTCCATTATTATTGCTGTTTTTACTGAGTCCAAGAGGTTTTGTTGTATTGTGTTTTCATTTTCATTTAGTCGAAGAAAAGTTTTTAGAGATCTTTCTGGCTTTCCTCTTTGACCTACTGGTCATTCAGTAATGGAATCTCTGTGAGTTTGTGTAATTACTAGATATTTGCTTGCTGTTGAGTTTAAGTTTTATTGCATTGTGGTCAGATAGTATAGTCAGAAGGAGTTAATTCAAATTTTCTGATTTTGTTAAGATTTATTTTGTGTCTCTTTGGTTTATTTAAAAGGTTCTTCAGTGAACTGCTGGACACAATATATATTCTTTGCTCTTTGTGTAGAACACTCTGTAGTTATTGAAGTATTTAAAGTATTTGAACTATTTGAAGTATTATGTATGTAATTCAGAAGTTTCTCTAATTTTTTTTCAAAAGGCCTATCTATTAGAGAAAGTGGGTATTTATATCACCTACTGCTACTGAGTTGGATTTATCCTATGTCTTTAATTCCAGTAGTAAACATGTTTGTGTGTGAAACTGGGTGTGCCATAGTTTGGTGCGTATATGTTTAGGATTGTAATGTCTTCCTGGGTAATTGTTTCCTCAACTAAGTTAAGTGTTCTTCTTTATCTCTTCTAATTTGTTTTAATTTGAAGTCTATTTTTTTCAGATATTAGGACAGAAATCTCTGCTTGCTTCCTGGTCCCACTTGACTGGAGTACATGTTTCTATCTTACCTTCACAGGAACCCCCACACATAGATGAAGATCTACAGGTATTTAATGGTAAGTGAGATGGGGAATCAGTCCTCTAGGAAATGAGCCCTTTAGTGGTTATCCAACACCAAGTGATCAACTCTAAGATATATAAACGTATGAGTGACAATTAATGATATCAATAGTTTGTATTTATGTATTTATTTACATAACAACATTAGAAAAAAGAAGCCAGAAAAAAAAATGGGTAAAAGCAGTAAAACTAGGCTTTATTCTGCAAGTTTTTTAACGTTCAATTTAATTCCACAATCAAAATCTCTTTTTACTTACTGTAGTAATCCTTTAATAAAAATAGGATTTGTCCTGCTTGACTCTCATGCTTTAGTGTTTCTTTGCTATAGTATGTAAAATATAATCTGACAAGTCGACATTGTTTTTTTAAGTTTAATACAAATGAATCACTCATTTACTGAATATCTTACGTATACTAACTCTATAAACTCAAAAGAGAAATTCTGTGTGTTTAGTATACATGATAGTATTTTTATTCTTATAATCACTTAAATCTTTTTAAAATTAAACCATGGGTGAGCTATGGAAAGATAAATCTCTGACAGCTTATGACCATAGATAAGTCCAAGGTTCCTTAATAACCGAAAAAAATGGAAATCCAACTCAGTTTAACTGTGATTCTTTTTACCAATAAAATGTTGAAGTAAACAAATTGGCTATTGGTATAAGTACAATTTAGGACAGGGTAAAGCCCTTCATAACTTGTTTGAGATTCAGTGTTCAGCATTCTTGATAATGAGGTAACTCTGAGTACTTTAACTACAGTTTGGAGAAAGGTCACCATGAACATATTTGTCTACATCATAAAATAAGAATGATACAGGAATTAATTTTATGGTTCATAACTAGGTGATTGAAGATACAAATGCCAACAAATTGTCTGTGAGTTTAAATGCTCCTCCCTAGTGACTATTTAAATTAGCTACATTAGCATATATCCCTCCTCTATGACTGAACGATGTTTTGAGCTCTATTGTAAATACAGCTAAGCCCAAACTGCTGACTGTTCTGTGTGAAAACATCAAAGCCTCTCTTTTATGAGGGGAATAAATTTAATATATTCAGAAAGGAAAGCAAAGATTACCCAGGTTCAGAAATAGAGAATCAGGAGGGAACACTATATGAATTTATATCAAGCATACCAAATTATTCTATATATGTCTTATTAAAAGTGGAAGAAAATATTCTTAATATGTCTGGAGTGATAAACATACTTGAAAATAATTAAACATTCATGTGTGCATTCAACATCTTTTTATTTAGAATTCACTGTTATAATTGTCTTTAAATAACCAAGAAAGAACAAAGCACACTCTTTTGTGTTTAGGATATGAAGTTATGTAACTACTGTCAGCTGTTATTGTAAGTAAAATTCTTATATTTGATAACCAAATGGTATTCAATGATAGAGAGGAGAGCATGTCAAGTATTTGTGGAGCCTAATATAAGAAATCATATATATCATATATTTATTATGAAATAATTTATAGGACTGTGTGGTGATATTTTATCTATGTCCCCCAATAAAGTTTATCTGAGGATCAGAGGAAAAAGCCAGCCACTATAGTAAACATAGAAGTCAGGCGACTGTAGCACATGCCTTCAATCCTATCCCTGGGGAGGGAAGCAGGGATCTGTCTGGATCTTTGTGTGTTCAAGGCCACACTGGGAACAAAGCCAGGCATGGGGGCACACACCTTAAATTCCAACACTAGTTAACCATAAAGGGCTGGTGGTCTGTACAGACAGACAGGAAGTGACAGAGCTGGGCAGAAAGAGGAAGTGATGTTGCTGGGTGCAGAGAGGAAATGAGATGCAGAATAGAAAGGCATACTGGCGTGGGTATACAGGAAGTAGGTCTCTTTGGCTGAGGATCTCCAAGTGGTGAGAATGAGCCTGGCTTCTTTCTGCTTTTCTAATCACTCGGTTTTAACCCCAATATCTGGCTCCGGGTATTTTTTATTAATAAGACCATTTAGCAATTCATCTACAGGACTGAGTGTTCCAAGGATAGAACTCTCAATCCTAAATGGGATGCCTCTATCAATTGAAACCTAAGAAACAACTTTTGGGTATGTTTGTCAGTAAGCGGGAAAATTCTTTTTTTCAGCTGAAAACCATAGGGAAATAAATATTCAGGATAATGGAAGTAGAAGCCGATACACAGAGACAGTTGTAGAAAAAACAAATCATAAAAATGCAAATCTTGAATTTAAAAATGTGACTTTATTTCTCAAATATGAAATACAAACTGCTCTTTTTTTTTCTTTTCTTTTTTTCCCCCAGTTTTCCTTATTTCCATGTGTGGAAACATATTAAAAATGTGCAGGGGGAAAATAAAACAAATCATTCTTGTAATTTGAATAATATAAATAAACACTTTCATCTAACTCAGACATGTCTGAGCCATGGAGCTGCTCACCGAAAGTAACAGTATCATAACACATATCAATTACTGATTACTTCGGGGAAAATTCTTCAAGCACTTGGAGAAATAATTTTAAAATAGGAAAAATCAAAGTTATAACAGCTGTAAGGTGAAATGCAAGCTAGACAGTCTGGAGTTGCAGAAAGAGGATGGATGGCCTCAGAGAATGGAACCCCTTCTGAGGGATTAGCAAGAAGAACACTCAAAACCACCATCGACAGCATCTCCAACCAATAATATCAACCTGGATGGTTTTCAGACACTACTTTCAAATGGGCGATTCATCACAATGTACAGTCTGGTGACTTCCAAAAATTGCCACAGAAGAATCATAGCCTCTCTGCTTCCTCATAGTCCTATTCTGCAATTGGCCATTCACGGGTGTAACCTGACAATGACTCTTCTGGTAAAAGAACTGTGGAATTAAGTTCTGTTTTTTCTCACCTTCATGTTTGGAAAAATAGAAATTTGAAAAATCATAGATGGCTCCGAACCTGTGTGTATGCAGCCCATCCTTCCATTATCCTCTTAGATTTTCCTTAAAGAGACAATCTGATCTCTAATGTGTTTATGTGAATCAAAGAGAGTTGGTAGGTTATAAAAAGCTAACAGGAAGAAAATGTAGAGGAAAATTACATAGCCCGTGACAGCAGCTGTCGAGTAAGAATTCAGATTAGGAAGCATACATGCAATTTGTCTTTTCCTTTTGGAGAAGCCACATAAAAGTATATTAAATTGAGGCCTGAGGACTGGAGAAAATAGCGTATCTATTGTACCTATCCAAAGCATATGTATTTTTTTTAATCACAGAATTTAGAACTCACCTTTCTTGCTGTAGTAAAACATATCTCGTGGGGTTTTTTTTCACTTTTTTAAGAAATCTAATATCTACTAACAATTCACAGAAAATTGTGTTATTTCCTGAACACGGAACTTATGTGCATTCATCTGTGTAGGGCAATATGGTCAGTGTCATGGTTATTAGATATTTTCTGTTTAAAGTCACAATGAGACATTACTATGTACTTGTTAGACTTTTTTTTAACAATAACTATATTTAATGATGACAATTAAGTTCTCAGATTTTTACCAGTGATGTGTGGCAATGCATTGTTTTTTTGCAATAACTTTACCTTAATGTTACCAATGGTTTGTGTATCTTCTACATCTGTTCCCTATCTGCATGTCTTATTTGTATAGATGGCTATTCCAGTACTTAAATGGTGCATTTTATCTTTTGCTAAGTATAAGAGTTATTTATTTAATATTTAAATTTTAAGACTTAATTTACATGTGGGTGCTGAGAACCAAACCTAGGTCCATTGCAAGAGCAGCAAGAGCTTGCAGACTCTGAGCCATCTCTCCAGTTCCTATAGACATAATCTTAAGAGTGAGTTCTTATTTGGTATGTGACTTGCAAAAAATTCATCCCATTTCATTGTATTTTTTCTTTCTTCACAATTTTTTTTTAAGAATGATTTTCATTTTATCTGATGAATAGTATTTGATCATACAATATTAAAACTTATTATTTTATGGAAAATTATAAAATGAGAGAATTAATACACATGTCCTTTTTTGCTAAAATAGCAAATTATACATTGATAGAAGATAAGTTCATGTTCTTTTTTTTTTTTTTTTTTAGCTTTAGGATTTTATTGAGTACAGTCCATTTCCATTAAGGCAGGAGATTTAATATCTAGATGCAGCAGGTTCAGGGAAGTAGTTTCCTTCTGGCAGGAAAATCAGAGCACAGTGTGTGGTATCCCCCCCCCCACTCTCATTCTTCTTTTTTTTTTTTTTTTTTTTTAATATACAATTCAACTTTACATATAGGCCATAGATTTCCCCCCATTCTCCCTCCTCCCATCCCGCCCGCCTCCCCCCCCCCCCCACCGCCCATTTCCATCTCCTCCAGGGCAAAGATTCCCCCGAGGGTTGAGATCAACCTGGTGGACTCAGCCCAGGCAGGTCTAGTCCCCTCCTCCCAGGCTGGGCCAAGGGTCTCTACTAAGCCCCAGGTTTCAAACAGCCAATTCATGCACTGAGCACAGGACCCAGTCCAACTGCCTGGATGCCTCCTAAACAGATCAAGCCAATCAACTGTCTCACCCATTCCAAGGGCCTGATCCAGTTGGGGGCCCCTCAGCCATTGGTTCACAGTTCATGTGTTTCCATTCGTTTGGCCACTCGTCCCTGTATTCCATCCATCCCTGGTCCCAACATAACAGTTTTTAATTTTCCTAAAATCCAATTTGACTATGCATTTATAGATATTGATGTCATATCCAAGGTTTTATTGCCAAATCCAAGATCTTAAGGGTTTTCTTTATGTTTTTTTTGCATTGTTTTATGTTTTTAGCTCTGATATCTAAGTTAATAAATTTTAGTTAGTTTTTATTCACACTGTGAGATTGGGTGAAAATTATCTTTTGGTAATTTGGGGATTTTCATAGGGCCTTTTGGCCTACAACTTGATTATTTGTAACCCATTCCTGCCACTGGAGGTTTTGGGAATGGATAGAGATGTCTAATTGGGGCTTTGTCTCCATGTAATACCGATTCCATTTATATTACTTTCATAAATGTATATATTTTAAAGAGTTTCTACTGTATCAAATTTCAATACAAACCCTAAAATGGCCTTTGTCCTATTCTAATTTGTTTCTATTTAATTCAATTTAATTATTTTCATTTCTTTAGATGTCCATTTTTTCCTAAGGAGAAAGAGTTGTTTTCTAAAGAGAAAGAGAAAAAAATAAAGTGGATCTATGTGGTGGAGGGGGAGACTAGTAGGATCTAGGAGAAGTCGAGGGAGAGGAAAGTGTGATTGGAATATAGTTTATGAAAAAAATCTATTTTTAGCAAAATGCTTCGAAGTATATTCTTTGGTTGTAGCTATTTATAGTTCCTGTCCTATTTGTTGAAAGCACTATTTCAATTTCATTCAATAGTCTTGAAAACCTTGGCAAAAATAATTGGCTCTAGATGTATCCTTATTTATAGACAATTGTATTCCATTTTCTATGTCCATTCTTATACAAATACCAAACTATTTTGATAACTATTTTTTTTAAGTTCTGAAATGAAGGAACATGAGTCCTGTATGGTTATCTTGGGATTACTTTGTTTACAGATGTCGATTTTAGTTCTAAGTGAATTTGCGATACATATTTATTCTTCCTGAAAGCAAGCCAGTGGTCTATGGCACAGTGCATGCTTATCATTTTTTAATTTTTGCTCTGGCTTCATCCCCAGCACTGCAATAGTTGGAGTAAAAAGGTATTTGAATTTTGATAAAAATTTCTTCTAATTTGTATGTCACTTTGGGTAGCAATGACACATGAACAGTGCTAAATCATCCTATACAAGAGCACATGGTGTCTTTCAGTTTATTTACATCTTCTTTAGGTAATGCTTTATAGTGTTGAGTAAACAGCATTTTTTTCAATGTAGTTAGATTTATTTGTACATCTACAGTTATTTTTGATGTAACTGTAAATTGAATTATGTTCTTGATTTCTTTTTGAAGTGTTTATTGTTACTTTAAAGAAAACAATTGATTTTTATATGCAGAACTTACGTCCTGGAGCTTTGTGGAATTGTTAAAACTAGGAAATTACTGTCAATGGAATTTGTATGACCTGTATATAGGCTTATGTGAACTAGGGACAAATAATTCCATGCATTCCTTAAATTTAAATGTATTTTAATTTTATTTTCCTCCTGGCTGCTTTGGAAAATGCAGCCAGGAGGAAAATAAAATCTCTGAGAAAATGTTTCATAGCGGTGTTGAAAGCAACCATCTTTCCCATGTTGTTCACAGGAAAGCTTCCAATCATTTATGAGAGAACATGATGCTCAGTTTGTGGATATTTTGTTTCATTGGTTGGTTAGTTAGATTTTCTTTTCCCCAATTTTCATAAAGGTTTTTTATGATCATGAAAAACTCCTTTGAATTCCTAGTGTGCTAACTGCCCCTGTCATTATTTATAGGCAAAAATGTGGCAGTGTATTTACCCTTGAATGTCTTAATAAGAATTTTGAGATCAAGTGATGTGGCATGGGAAGTACTTCCTTTTCTTTTATCTATTCGATGTCTTGAGTAGGATTGTGTAGATCTTCCCATGTTTGGAGGAATGTACCAGTGATAACATTTTATTCATTACAAGTATATCTTTTGTTTTTCCATTTAACATTTATATTTAGTTATTTGACAATTTCATGCATGTTTATCTTCTTCTATTCTTTCAAAGTCAATTCGTGTAGTATCTGCCATCTTTTCTCTATACTTATGTTAAACAAGAAGGATTTGGGGGTTTTATATGAGAGTTTTATCATATGGTAAATGCTTCAAGGTTACTTGTCAGGTTTATTCTGAGACCATATCAAAAAACTTTCTACTCTGGGAAGTTAAAATAAATAAATCACCTGGCATTCACTTGCATGTTTCTACCAATACTGTCTTGTAAGCAGAAGAAGGAGTTCTTGAGAAATTGTTTCTAGAGTCAAAAAAAAAAAAAAAAAAACTAAACATTTCCAACGAAGCAATGAATTGAGCATAATGTAATGCTACCAAGTGTGCACACACATATAAATACACAGTGGTGAAGATGTATCAAAGGGATTCAAGGGATGATTTACTTTTGTTATTTATTTATTATTTATTTATCAGTTTATTTATTTAGAGCTGATCATTGAACCTACAACCTTTTACATGCTAACCACACAGTCTATCAGTGAAAAGGTTTTCAATCTCAGAAACCAACTAAAAAGGAGTAATTTGAGCATCAAAATAAATGATGTTAAAATATTAGTTGACAACCTAAATATGAAAAATTCCATTAGTCTATATTTATATAAATAAATAAATAAATAAATAAATATGTTGACAAAGTATACCAGACATACAAATGTGCACATACACAAAGATATTAGCTACATGTAATGTTTTTTCATAAAAATACATTTGGAAAAGAAAAAGACAGGGAAACCTCAGAGTTGACAGTCCCATAACCCTGATTTCAGTCAGGTATCAACCTTTGAAATCATTTGCTGAAAATGACACTTTATTTATTTATTTATTTATTTATTTATTTATTTATTTATTTATTTATTTATTGTGGTTTTTCAAGACAGGGTTTCTCTGTGTAGCTTTGCGCCTTTCCTGGAACTCACTCTGTAGCCCAGGCTGGCCTCTAACTCATAGAGATCCACCTGGCTTTGCCTCCCAAGTGCTGGGATTAAAGGCGTGAGCCACCACCGCCCGGCGAAAATAACACTTTATATTTTGTGCATCCTCCCTGCACTAAACATGTATCAGGATTGATGTCTAATTGTAAAAAAAAAAAAAAATTATTCACACTTCACATAGGTAAGTAATTTATAAAGTATGATTGTCTGGGCATTACAAACAGAATGTAATGCTAAAAAAAAATAAAGAATAAGTAGTCTCAAAGTCAGATGGGAAAGGATGGGAGGGTGGGGAGGATGGTAAGGGAAGGAAATATGATGTGTGTGAATATGCTCAAATACACTGTACGCAATTGTCAGAAACCAATGAAATATTGTACAAAATATACAGGTACCTTTTTTGATTATATATGAGCATGCATACTCACACATGCCCACACATGTGCAGCATTGTTGAGAAACTCAGAACCTGTCACAGTCATAGAAGAGTAGATATATACATGACAATATAACTGTTAATTATAGCATCGCACCCTGAATGGGACCCCGGAAAAGAAAAGAATTGTGAATAGAGTACAGTTTTTATTCAAACTAGTATACAATTCAGCCACCCCTGGTGCCTTAGTTACTTTTCTACTGCTGTGAAGAGACACCATGGCCAAGGTAACTTTTGGAAGAAAGACTTTATTGAGAGCTTGCCAGAGTGTTAGAATTTGTGACCATGATGCTGTAGATCATGACAGCAGATGTGGCCCAGGAGCAGTAGCTGAGAGCTTATATTTGGCCCATAAACAGGAGGCAGAGAAAGAGAGGTAACTGGAAATGGCATGGGTTTTGAAATCCCAAAACCACCCTCAGTGACACTCCTCTTTCAGGGTAAAGGCATTTAAATATATGAGTCTATGGAAGCTATTTTTATTCAAACCATCACACCCTAGGATTTTGGCCGATTGATTTAAGGATTCTCATGAAATACCAAAATTCATGGGTTTTCAAGACATAAAAATGATTTTAGTGTAGGCATGGAACCTACATACAACTTCCAGTATGTTTAAAATTACCCCAAAACAATGTATAAAAGTCAGTGTGATTTAAAAGGGAGAATCAATTTAAAGCAAAAGGTTAAGTATGTTACATAAAGGTGGAAAATGTTTTTCTCCAAACATTTTCCATCAACATTTAGTTGAACATGGGGTATAGAATAGATAAAAAAAAGAGTATGATTGTAAGTGGTTTAATTTTATTAGTTGTAGCATAATAATGTATGAGCTGTTAAGCAGAATAATATGAGGCTGGGGTTCATCAAACTTTGTATCTTTTCTTTTACCTAAAACTATTCTAAAATTTTAAATTTTAGTTAAAAAAAATCAAGAGCAATATTTATCATATTTCATCAGCATGTAAGTATATATTGTTAATCTACAAATATATTAGAACATTTATTCAGGTAGATTCTTCTCTTTTGTCTTTGAATGATAGTTTTTAAAATTATGTAAGATGGTGTAACTTTATTTATTTGTGAAGTAAAAAAAAATGTTTCAGTGAGTTTCCCAATTACATATCTTGCTGTGTTTTATTATGTAATTACAAAAGCTCATATTGATTAATTTTGCTACTGATCATATCAGAAAATCCTTTATGAATTTAGAAACTTTGAAGATTGTGATGGTTTTCACAAATTTTAAAAACTTTTCATTTTTATTTATAATCTTGGATTTTCTAGAAATTTTTAAAAATAAGAAAATTTACTTCTGATATAGTGTGTGTTATCTATCTGAATGGGTATACAATTTTCTCAGCAGTTTCATTTTTTTAAGTAATGGGCATGAATTAAATGATTAGGTTAGGTTCTGCTCAGATGTCACATAGAAATCTTTCTTCAACACAGCCATTACACTGTTGTGTATGGCAGGAATGCTTTACACACTGAACTTCTTGTCAATGGACACTCCTTGTCCATTCTTGAACACCGAATATTCAATGTGTGTTCTCAAGGGATAAGAAATACTAAAATGAAAGTTTATTGTTTTACCAATATGTTGATTCTCAGAGAAATATACATCAGGAGGTGATTATATGTACAAGACACACATCAAAGAATCGAATATGAAAGGAAGATGAAACTGTCCACATCAGTAGGTAGGACCGTCATGACTCATCTTAACCCTGAGTGATGAACACAGGAGAGGAAATGAAAGGACATAAGCAGTACACTTTACTGTGTCTGAGCTATTTACAATGGCAAAGTGCTGGTAAGTGCCAGTCTCCTGACACAGGACACCCTCCATACCACCACACACTCATAGACCTTGTTTTAGCGTTCCCACTGACTTCAACCATTGTTTTATCTTGTTGCCTATTGCTGTGATAAACACCACGACCAAAAGCAACTTGAAGAGATATTTATTTCAGCTTACCGTTTACAGTCCATCATAAATGAAAGTCAGGCAGGAAATCAAGGTAGGAAGCTGGAGAAAGGAACTTAAGTAAAGCTCACAGAGGAATGCTGCTTACTGGATTGCATCCCAAAGTTCACTCAGCTTCTGCTGCTCCTGCTGCTGCTGCTGCTTTGTCCTCTTCCTGCTCCTCCTCCTCCTCTTTGTCTTCCTCCTCTTCCTTCTTCTTCTGCAACTCAGGACCACTTGCCCCTAGGTAGCACCACCCAGAGTAGGCTGGGCTCTCCCATATTGATCATTAATCAAGAAAATGCCCCACGGTCTTTTCTGCAAACCAACCTCAGAGACTCTTTTCAATTGGAGTTTTCTTTTCTAGACAACTATAGCTTCTGACAAGTTGATAAAATGAAAAAAGAAAAAAAAAACAATAACACCCCAATAAACTTAAATTATGTACCAGAATAACTTTCAAAATTATATTCTCTGAAGTGATGACAACTATATTGGTAGTTCTCCTCAAAGCACTATGGCACTGATAAGATACCCAACATTCACCATAGCCTGGAAGTAACTTCCTTATATTTGCTAATCTACTTACATATTAGCCATTAGCTAAGTGTGTAATATTATTTTCTTCCCTTTTATAACTACATTATCAAATCATATGCTGAAAATATTTGGACAATTTTCAAGTAACAAATTCTGATTTCAGGGGCAGGTATACTTGTCTGTTTGACGTACATGTACACGTATCTACTTGCCGCAGAGGGAAATAAGCACATCTGTTTATATGGCATTGTGCCTGTATTCAGTTTCTTGTGTTTAAGTTCAGATAAACACATATAAAAGGAGTGAGATATCTCTATTGATTCTCTGCTCTTTCCTATTTGAGGCAGAACTCTAAAGAATTGGTTTAAGCTAGCAGTGTAATCATAAAATTAATTATATTTCTGCCTTTAAAACATAGCAGCACAATAAATAACTGTGCTGTTAGGTACTGGACATTACCAGGTGAGATACATTTAAAAAATTGTCCACATTGTAATCATTTAGTTTTGCTTTATTTTTTTATACTAACTTAAAATTGAATTGACTTTTTTTATTGGTGTATGGTAAATTAAAATACAAGTGCAGTGTTAAGAAAATTTGCTAAAATCTGATTGTAAAGCAAGCAACTGCCACAAGTTATTTCCACATTGGTTCTTTGGTGTCTGTGTCCTCTGTTCCCACCTCTGACCATGTCTGATATGTTCCATTCCATTATTCAAATTGATATGTTGCTCATAAGAACTTAAATTGTGTGATGGCTAAGGAATTCCTCACTAAGTTTAACCTGGGTTTAATTTATTAGCAACTCCATCTCTAGAAATTTATCAAGAATAATAAAAAGTTCTGTTTACACAGGAGAATTATAACAGTATTATGAGTACATATTTTAAACTGGAACTATCTGAGAACCATCAATAGAGGGATAAATAAACAAGCTGTGAGTTCATATAACAGAGCACTGTTTAGCCATAAAAAGTATGTGAGTGGGATTTATTACTCCTGGTTCTTCCTACCTTTCTCAAGTGCAGTGGCTCTCACAGTCTGCATTAGAGATAACAAGAAAAAGACTTTGTGAGGGGCCCACATGGCAACATTGTTCTAATGATAATATTAAGATACTGCTAGAAATTCTTATTACACTCATATTCACATTGAAGATGGAAACCAGTGCCTTGCCACAAATTAATACGTTGTTTTGGGGTAATGATGTCTATACTAGTGGACATTCTCTGCATGGCTCTTAAATACTTGTAATCAAAAGAAAAATAATTTCAAATTCATTTTCTGTTTTGTAGATGAATTTCTAGATGGTCTTATTAAATAAAAAAATACAGAGCCAAATATAGGGATGAAAGCCTTAGAGAGATCAGGGAAATAGGGAGAGCCACCAGCCAACTTTACCTCACCAAATCTGCAGCTTCCAAATGTGAGCTACTTCCTGCCTACCCACACCTTTATTGTCTTGCTGTTCTGCCCTCTCATAGGTTCTTAGCACATTTCAGCACAAATAAAATATCACCACACTGTTTGCTTGATTTGCTTTTGTTTCTAATTGTTTCTTATTTTTATTTTTTT
>CABHPR010127405.1:0-11294 GCA_902168415.1 Peromyscus melanophrys
GCTGTAGTTACAGATGGTTGAGAGCCAACCAATTAGGTTTCAAAAATCAAACTCAAGTGCTGTGTAAGAGCCATAAGTGCTTTGAACCAATAAACCATGTCTCCAGTTCCCCAAGCCCCTTACTTTTTTTTTTTTGTCATGTTATTATCACTGCAATTAGGTGGTATTTCATTATGGCTTAGTATGTATGCTATAGAATATTATTTTATGGTTGTGACTTTTGTGTATGGTACATTTGTTTAACTCCATGAAGCTGTGTTACTTTGCCCGTTTAAAACACCTGATATTCTAATAAAGAATTGAACGGCCAATAGCGAGGCAGGAGAAAGGATAAGCTGGGCTTGCAGTCAGAGAGAATAAATAGAAGGAGAAATCTGGGAGGAAAAAAGAAGTAGCCAGAAGAGGAGGACTCCAGAGGCCAGCCGCCCAGCTACACAGCCAGCTATAGAGTAAAAGTAAGATTTACAGAAGAGAATGGGAAAAGCCCAGAGGTAAAAGACAGATGGAGTAATTTAAAGTTAAGGAAAGCTGACTAGAAACAAGCCAAGCTAAGTCTGGACATTTATATGTAAAAATAAGGCCCCTGTGTATGATTTATTTGGGAGCTGGGTGGCAGGCCCCCCAAAATAGCAAAAGCAAACAACACCAGATGTAATCTTTCTGGTGATTACTGATGATTAATGAGACATGCTATCATTTCCCCTAAATATTTGTTGGCTATTTGTATATAATCTTTTAAGTAATGTTTTATGTCTCTAGAATAGTTGACTTTTGGTTTGTTTGTTGGCTGGTTTTATATATATATATATATATATATGAATGATTGGGTCTCACATAGACCAAGTTGGCTTCAAACTCAATAAGTAGCATAGGATGGTCTTGGACTCCTGGTTGTCTTGCCTGAGACTTCAAGGACAATTGCTATACATCACCATGCCCAGCAGCTTTGCCAATGATTAAATCTGAGTTATTTGAATTCTTATGGCTCAGTGATGTGACATCTTATATCAACTTTGTTACATGCATACTTTGTAAATATTTCGCAGTATTTTATAGGCTGTTTATCTACTCTAATGTTTGTTTTCTTTGCCATCTATAGATTTTTAGTTTATTATCATTCTGTTTATATATTTTACTTTGTTTTTACTGTCCTGTTTTTAATTCATAATCTTAATATTTTGAAACATATATCAGGATATAAATCGGATAAAGTTTATCCCCAGAATCAATACTAAAACCTTGTTAAGAAATATATCTTTGTGAAGCATACTGACACATACCTTTATTTTCAGAACTTAAGAGTCAGAGGCAGGCATAGCTCTGTGAGTTCTAGGCCACTCTGGTCTATATAGTTAGTTTCAGGATAAGCAGGGCTACATAGTAAGACCCTGTCTCAAAAAAAGAAAGAAAGAAAAAAGAAAAAAAAATATAATGAAAAGGAAAATGCAGTCTTAGGAAAAAACATGTGTACCACTCAATTTTGGTTCTTTTCCTCAAGAATTAAGAGAGTTTTAAGTTTTGTTCAAGTTTCGTTTTTCACTTCCTTTAATATTTAATTGATTCTTGTCATTAGTAATGATAGAGAGTGAGAACAAGGAAGTTAATAAAGTCATGGGAATTTGCCTCTTTTGTTCAAATTCCTTAGCTGTAGTAGTGGGGAAATCATCTTTGAGCCCTAGTCTGAGATTTAAGAGATGCTAAGAACATATTTTGAAGAAAATATTTTTTTTCAGAATCAAAGGTGAAACACATTCATTATAAGCTCTCTTTGTCTAATCAATTGTTCTTATTAATGAGTACAAGAGAAAACATATATGAAATTTCATAGTCATAAACCATATTCTTTTTGTTAGTGGAGATTAAGAATGCATGTCCTTTCTTGTTGCACATAGAGTTCTACTTGCCAATAAACCCTGAAGCTTACATTTCACCTGAAGACCAAATTCCTCTAAGGCCATTCTTCTTCTATCTAGTAAGAAAGGCAACCCCATTCCCATCTCTAGCAATTATCCAACAGCCACTTATCCAATAGGCACTTGCTTAGAATTGAAGAATTAGGATGAGCTGCAAGCAACAAAACATGGCATAAATAATTGATATCATTAGCCTACATTAGCTTCTAGTGCCAGATAACAGATGGTATGCATTCTTTTATATGAAAATAATTAGCAGCTCAAGAAAGAGCAGTCAGTTTAGCAGAAACAAAGGATACATTGAGTAAACACATTAGCATGAAGAAAACAAATATGAGATATTGCAAAAAAGATGATAATTTTAATTTAGTAAAGGCGGTATAGATAACCAGAATAAAATGACAAGATATTCTTGTCTGTCTTAAAATGCTATGTGTTTTATGTTGAGATGGTAGTACTTGCTCTGTTCGATCAGGAAAAAATGAAATTTACAGAAAATTCTTTGTTCCTACGTGAGTAGAAATATTTTGGTGTTGTCACAACTTACCAGATATTTTTGGATGATTAAATAGTGAATAAAGGAATGGTTGGGTTAATGGATGAGTAAATGAACAAATGTATAGCCTTTTTTTAGTAAAAAAAAAATTTTACATGATGTAATTTTGAACTTTGGAAAATACACATTTGCTAGAATTTCCCTATTAAGTTAGAAGTTTCAAAAATATAGTTCCTTGAGTGAAATAGTGTTAACCAATTTAATTATATTGAGAGCTATATTCTTTATTCCCCAGATGAAATGCTGTCTCTGAGTACTAAAGATGGTTTCGTCTACTTACATGATAAAAGTTATTTTAAGAGAAACATAATTATGGCATAAGTACATTTTACATATCCTGATACTAAATATTTAATAAGCATCTTGCAAACAAGAGAGAAACCAGGGATGTTTGGTAGTAAGTGCTTAGAATCATTAATGAATCTTTTAATAACAGTGCTTGCATAGGTATGCAGCAACTGCTTAAACAAGCTATTTTACAGACAATCAAGGAAGCCTCTGGGCTTTGATTTATGGGAAGGTACTAAGCCTTTTAGCTCTCATCTAAGTCATCAATCACTGACATGTTTACCAATTTGTGCAAATAAGTTGAAATACATTATTCTCTCAGATGGTAGTATTATCATAAATCTGAAGTAGACCAGGCCCCATACAAGAGAATATTAGGCCACTGCTCTGTGCACCTCTGATGTAATTTCACAGCAGTAATTAGCAATATAAGTAAGATGAGGAACTCTGTGGAAATGGTCTACACTGTTGGGTTTGAATTCTAGCGCACTGAATCATTCTTCTGTTTTGGAAACTTGGTTTTCTTTTAAAAATCACCACTTGGCTCCTTTTTCCGCTCCTTCCTCCCGTCAGGCCCCCTCTCTCCCTCCCCCCCTCTGTCTCTCTTTCTCTCTCTCTCCCCCCTTCTCTCCCAATAAAGCTCTCAAAAGGTAAAAAAAAAAATCACCACTTGATTTTAATTCCTGTATATTCCTAGGATTGAAAGGTATTTTCCTCCAGCAACATGTACCTATTTTTAGGGATGTGTGGACTTTGTGCCTAATTCTGGTATAATTTCTGGGCCTTAACATAGAGACAAGACTCTCAATGTGGTATGTAGAAAACTGCAAAATATCTAATGCTACAAAGAAAATCCCATGGAGAGTCATTAATACCCAAATGAAACAAAAATTTCCTGTTAAAATTTATCCAAATTCTAGTTATTTATTTTATTTTCTAATTATGTAATATCGTCATTTTCTGAGAAATAACAATTGATGTAAAAGTGCCTGATGTCCAATGAGCTATTAACCTCTGAAGATCACTGAACTTAAGACCGCATTAGGGAGGTTGAAGATGCTACTGCGTGAGAAAAAGAAGAAGAAATGAAGACATGCTGATATCAAAGAGATCAGCAAGAAACTATGAGTCATGAAATGCTGCTGGGGAGTAAGTAGTAACATGTCTTAAAGAGATGTTATAGTCACAGTTGAGCAATTATTTGTTTATAAGCCTTTCCATGTTGACTATAGCTCACTCAAACCATGTCAATTAATCTTTTAGGAGGACTGAATAAACCTTCCATGAAATAAGAAAAGTTGATATAATTACACTCTTTCAAAGAACATTAACAATCAGTGTAAGTAAACCACTCTGAATATTTATAGAACCCTTATAGAAAATTATTTTATGCATGGAATTTTTTTAAAATAAATATTTTTTCTATAGGATTTATATGGAGGAATCAGCTACAGTCAATATGAAAAGGTTTTACACAGCAGAATTAAGCCAAGGTGAAGCCAACAGCCTAAATAAACTCATAAATATCAAGGATACTGACATAATAATAAAAAGCCTCTCATCTTAAAAAAAGAATAGCTTTCTGCTAAAAACAAAGCAAAGCAAAACAAAATAAAACAAAAACCCATGACCAGATAGATTTACACCAGATA
This sequence comes from Peromyscus melanophrys, assembly GCA_902168415.1. Classification (NCBI taxonomy): domain Eukaryota; kingdom Metazoa; phylum Chordata; class Mammalia; order Rodentia; family Cricetidae; genus Peromyscus; species Peromyscus melanophrys. Next base: position 4,410 of record CABHPR010127405.1, read on the forward strand.
TACCACACATTCAAAAAAATCCATAGAAGAAAGAAAGAGAGAGAGAGAGAGAGAGAGAGAGAGAGAGAGAGAGAGAGAGAGAGAGAAAGAAAGAAAGGAAGGAAGGAAGGAAGGAAGGAAGGAAGGAAGGAAGGAAGAAAAGAAATACTCCCAAACTCCTTGTACAAATATAGTGTCACTCTAACACTCAAACCATGTAAAAACCAAAAAGAAGAAAGCTACAGGACAATATGCCTGAATAAAATAGACTAAAAAACACTCACTAAAATATTTATAGAGAGAATATAGACATATATCAATAGAATAGATTATAAACCATGACTAACTTGGCTTTATTCTTGAAATGCAGGGAAGGCTCAACATATACAAGGCAAAAATTGTAATATACCACATAAATTTATTTAAAGAAAAAATAAATCATTTGAGAATAAAATCATTTGATAAAATCCAACATGCCTTCCTGATAAAAGTTCTAGAAAGGCCGGGCGGTGGTGGCACACACCTTTAATTCCAGCACTCAGGAGGCAGAGGCAGGCAGATCTCTGTGAGTTCGAGGCCAGCCTGGTCTACAAAGAGAATTCCAGGAAAGGCGCAAAGCTACACAGAGAAACTCTGTCTAGAAAAACCAAAAAAAAAAAAAAAAAAAAAAAAGTTCTAGAGAATACAGGACTACAGGGAACATACTAAACGCTGTAAAAATGCACAGCCGCCGGGCGGTGGTGGCGCACGCCTTTAATCCCAGCACTCGGGAGGCAGAGGCAGGCGGATCTCTGTGAGTTCGAGGCCAGCCTGGGCTACCAAGTGAGCTCCAGGAAAGGCGCAAAGCTACACAGAGAAACCCTGTCTCGAAAAAACCAAAAAAAAAAAAAAAATGCACAGCCAACATCATTCTCTATTGAGAAAAATTTGAATCGATTCCACTGAATTTAAGGAATCCAAATAGGCAAAGGAGTCAAACTATCCTATTTGCAGAATTCGTGATATACTAAACATTAGACATTCCCAAAATTCTACCAATAATTTCAAGGAACCACTGAACAATGTGGCAGGATATAGAATCAACTTGCACAGCTAATAGCACAAATCAATAGCTCTTCTATACAATGACAACATGAATACAGGCATATTTGCATTCAAAATAGCCTCAGTGAATGTAAAATATGTAAGAATGAACCCCCAAAAGAAATTTGAGGACTTCTGTAATGGGAACTCTAAATCTCTGAACAAAAGAGACCAAGGAAACCACTAGAAAATGAAAACACATATCATGCTCATGAATTAGTAATGTAAACATTGTGAAAGTGGCTATTCTACCGAAAGCTGTTTACAGATTTAATACAATCCCATTCAAAACATCAATCTAATTCTTCACAGAAATGGAAAAAAACTATCCTACAAGTCACGTGGAAGCACAAAACACCCCTGATAGACAAAATAATCTTGAGTAAAAAAAAAGAACAATGCTAGGAGGATTACAATCCCAGCTCTTAAGATATATTAAAGAGTCATAGTAATAAAAACAATATGGTACTGGCACAAAAACAGGCATGTAGACTAATGGAACAAAATAAAAGACCCAAACATGAGTACATATAACTCTAGCCACTTAATATTTGACAAAGATTCCAAAATTATATGATGTAGGAAGTAAATCACTTTCAACAAATACTGCTGAGAAAACTGGATGTCTACATGTAGAAGAATAAAATTAGACCCATATCTATCACTTTGCACAAAAACTAACTCCAAATGAATTAAAACCTAAACATAAAACCTGAAAGTGTTAGAAGAAAACATAAGCAGTATCCTCCATGATATAGGAAAGAACATTCTGAATAGGACTCAATTTGCCCCAGAATTGGAGCCAATAATCGACAAGTGAGGCTTCATTAAACAAAAAGGCTTCTGCACAGCAAAAGGAACAATCAACTAGGTAACTAGGAAGCCCACAGAATGGGGGAGAATCTTTGCCTGCTAAACATTTGAAAATGGATTAGTAACTAGAATATTCAAAGAAACAAAAGATGAGGAGTCCAAAGAAAAAATGACCCATTCAAAAAATGGACCTGGGGCAGGAATAAAGTTCTCAAAAGGAAGAAAAAAATGCCTAAACGCTCCTTCAAAAATATTCATTGTTCCTAGTAATAATAGATATGCAAATAATAACTTGGAGATTTCATCTTAGCCCAGTCAGCATGGCAAAGATTAAAGAATCGACCAACAGCAGATGTTGGAGGAAATGCAGGAAAAAGGAAACTCTCATTCATTGTTCATGAAACTGCAAACTGCTGCAGCACTATGTAAGTCAGTGTGGAGAATACATAAGAAGCTAAATTTCAATCTACCCATACGACCCAGCTCTACAGTTTCATGGCATGTGCCCAAAAGACTCAACATCTACTCTGTGGTATTTGCTCAGCCATATTCATTGCTACTCTATTCACAATACTGAGGAAATGAAAAAAATTCTAAATATCCTTCCACAGGTGAGTGGATAATGAAAATGTGGTGCATATACACTATGGAATATTATTCAGCTCTAAGGCTAAATGAAATCTTGAAGGTTGCAGGTAAACATATATATTTAAAAGGTCATATTGGGTGAGGTAACACAGACCCAGAAAGACTAATGTCACATGTTCTCCCTGTTTTGGAGGCTCCTAACTCCAAATCTTACGTGTGAGTTCATAGCCTGTAGTAACTACAGAAACTACAAAAGTAAAATATGACTATTGCCAGAATAGGAGGCTTGGGGAGCTATAGAGAAAGGAGCAGAAGGATTCTAGTGATCTGATCAGTGTAATGAAATAATAGGGAGTCTTTCGGAGGGAGATGGGTAAACAAAGGAGAAAGTGGGAGGAAGGTGAGGGGGGTGGCATGATACAAGTGATCTGTTAGGGGAAAGGGGGGAAGGTGGGATATTTAGGGAGAGGGAATACCATAAATGCAGAAGAAAGAGTTGGATGGGTTAAAAAAAAACCAATAAGGATGTCTGAAAAGCCACAAGGAATCATCTATTATTATTTTCCCAATATTAACTAAGATATACATAATTCCATGTATAAATATACATACATAGTTTTAATAAACTTTTTTTCATCTCAGCTGATGAAGATCCCTCCAAAAGCCAAAGACTACCCAATAAAACTCGGATACTAGGATAAAAATCCCTCTTTTGAATTGTAGGTCAGGGCTGTCCAAGTGACCATGAACACACAGCCTATTGCTGTTGCTTGGTTAAACCCATAAGTAGAAGTCAAGTCCCTTCTGCTAAAGACACCATGTACCTCAGAAAGAGTGCCAAGAGGCTCCTGAGATGGAACTGACCTTACTGTCTCCTCTCTGTGGACTAGCTTCCATGGTAATGGAAAGAAATACTCAAGCTTCCAAAAAAGGGGAGTGTATTAGTCTATACAGAGAGACTCTAGAAAATATAAATTCCTTATATGGAATGACTTACAGGCTGCAGTCCAACTAATCCAACAATGGCTAGCTGTGAATGGAAAGTCCAAGAATCTAGCAGTTGTCTAGGTCCATGAGGCTGGATGTCTCAGTGGTCTTCTGTATATGCTGGAATCCCGAAGAAGTAGGCTCTATTACCAGGAACGAATGTGCTGACAAGGTGAGGGCAAGCAGGCGAAGAATGAGTGAACCCTTCCTTTTTCCGCTGTCTCTATATAAGCTTCCGTCAGAAGGCGTGGCCCAAATTAAAGGTGTGCCTTCCCACCTCAAGATGTGGATTAAAGACATGTATCATCATGCCTCAAGATCTGAATCCAAAACCTGTGTCTTCCAGCCTCAAGATCAGGATCAGAGGCACACTGTCTTCCTGCTTCAAGATCCAGATCACAAGTACTCCCTTCATTTCTAGATTGTAGTTCATTCCAGATACAGTCAAGTGGACAGCCAAGAATAGCCATCACAATCCATCCCTTCTCAATATGACATACAATCATATCTCCTTATGTCATGTTTAATTTCCAGATGAAAACAATAACCAGGTCATAATAACACCTAAACTATCTCACGAACAATTGCAAACACATTATATATCTAGCCAGGCCATAATTACACCAAACATGATATAACTATCCCTCATACAAACAAAAAACATTATAAATTTAGAACAGGTGGCAATGTCCCATGGGGGCATCCTTTTACTATCTCAAACTTAAATATGATAACCAGGATATTCTCTTAATTAATGTTAAAGAAATTGAAAGAAAACACAAATACCTGCACAAATGCATTCTTAACAAAATACAACACAGAAGCACTCACATCAGTTGTAATCCTCATTTCTGCAACTGGTCATGTGGCCTTAGATAATATTCATAACTACCTTCCTCTGATACCCATTCTGTATTTTCTCTACCCTCTACAAGCACATCAGCAGGTCTTGACTCTTCCTAGAGGAGTGACCCATACCTCCATTTCTGATGAGTCTGTTCCCTTTGTCATCCTGCCCAGATTAGGCTGTTGTAGCTTCCCAATGTTATGTAAATAAAATATATTCAGAATATTTCTATATCCAAAATTAACCCCCAGATCAAGTGAAAAAAATCTAATTTAGTTAACTATGTATTTTATAATATAACATCAGCTGAGAAGTTCATGTACTCTGAGTGATGAGTGAAGTCAGTGGCGTCCTAAATTATTTAGTCAGTATGATATTTAATTCATGCTCATTCTGACAGTTACCTATTTAAACCTTCAATGTATAAATACCTTTTGCACATCACCTTTGTATAAGGTATACAAATTTTAAGAAAAAAGTACACACACACACACATTAATTTACTCATGCCCTCAACTTTCATAATTCTGACACTATAGCCATGGTAGAAGCCCATCAGGCCTTCCTAACATGATCTTCAGGTTATGTGGTGTGTTTCATATTATTAAAGACTAAATATATTTGTTCCTTTTAAATTCTTCATTTAAATTGAGTACACCCACTCCATGGATATAGAGAATAGAAGTGAGTGCATGAGAAAGAATAAAGACCAGATGGTTTTTATTAACATTATCTTAATAAAAAGGTCTATACATTTAAAACCGCCTTCAAGTCCACCCAAATATAATTTAAAGTGAATTGTTTACATGCACAATTATGGCCCAAACTTTTAATAAATTCAACTACTATAGCTTCCTGGAAAATTATTAACTGCACCATTTAATGTACACTGCTTAGTAGATTGAAAATTGCATGTTATAAGAGTGTAATGAAGTAAAATATCAAAATTATCAGAAAAATTATCAATTTATTATGCATTTACTTAGCAGCTTCTGTTAGAAATTACACATTGCGTTAAATAAACCTACAAAATATGACCTTTAAATACATAACAAAATAATTCAACATTGTTTATTCTTTTGTCTTGTCTTCTCTTTTCCTGCTTTCTGTAACACAAATTGTTTTTTATCTGAAGAAAGAAATTATGAATGGACACCAATAATCACACCTCAAGACAAACTCTCCCTGACATGATTACATTTTTTAATGTAAAAATCCATATATAAAAATGTCAGGCACCTATAATGTTATATCAAATACACAATTATAACAGAGGTATTTGAATAAATTCATTATTATATACTTATTTGTGTGCGTCATGGAAATGTTTTAGATTCATGGAAGCTGAATGATATATATAAAAATGAGACATTCTGTTTGTAGCTACAACTATATATAACTTAAAATATTTATTCAAAATCAAGTATCTACTTCAGTATTTCTCCACTGTGTGTAGCGTAGAATATCTTGGGAGTTTTTTGTATCATCTGATGTTTAGACCACATCCTACCTTAATAAAGTTAATTCTCAGGATTAGGACGTGAGATGATGTGGTGGTTTGAATAAAAATGGTCCCCATAGGCTCATAAGGAGTGGCATTATTGGGAGTTGTGGCCTTTTTGGAGTATGTGTGGCCTTGCTGGAGCAAGTGTGCCATTTGGGGTGAGCTTTGAGGTTTCAGAAGCTTAAGCCAGGCTTAGTGGCTCACCTTCTCTCCCCGCTGTCTGCCAATCTATATGTTTAACTCTCAGTTACCTCTCCAGTACAGTGTGGGCCTGAGTCCCACAATGCTTACTGCTATGATGACAATGAATTGAACCTATGAACTTTAAGCCAGCCCTAATTAAATGCTTCCTTTATAAGAGTTACTGTGGTCATTGTGTCTCTTCACAATAATAGAAACCCTAACTAAGACAGATAATTTCATTATGCTGTTAAGATTGATTAAGTATTATTCAAAATGAATTTTCTTCTATGTTCTTTATCTAAAGTGAATCCCATGCAAACAATCTCAATGGTTAGTTCCTCTTCATCTGACTCACAAGTAGCTTCAGGAGCTCCCTGACAACATATTTTATTCATACAGTAATAACCACAAAAGGTATTGAAATGGGGCACTGAATATTTAACAGTTGCTGAATATGCAGGAGAAGAAAGTCAATATTTTGGACCATTTCATTTGACTCTTAATGATTCTATTCTTCATTAGAGAGTATTTCTTTCTCTCTCAAAATTGGCATGGCATAAATCTATATGTTAAAATTAAACTGCCCTTTAGACAGAGGAAAGAATAATGGCTAAAATACAAATTCACAATTTAGAATAATTTGAAAAGAGAAAGAAGTTTGAAACTATGCAATACATTTTTACTTTGTTTTATTTTTATGTTAAGAAGAATAAAATATGGATGTTTTCTTGATCATATAAATCATTAAGTCTTAAAGCTTGTTCATCCTGCTAATGATAAATTTAAATTAAGAACTAAATGTAGCTGGGCGTTGGTGGCGCACGCCTTTAATCCCAGCACTCGGGAGGCAGATCCAGGCAGATCTCTGTGAGTTCGAGGCCAGCCTGGGCTACCAAGTGAG